>OMLM01013223.1:0-10917 GCA_900302695.1 Helostoma temminkii | reverse complement strand
GTGTAATTCAAAATGGAAACAGAAACTGCATGTGTGCACAAATACTGTAGAATATTAGAAATTAAAGATGTGAACCAATGAGGATTTATATCCTGTGAAAAAACTGCAAAACTTTTAAAAACTGCAAAACTTGCAAAAAAGACAGTGGAGGACGTAAAGCTCTGTTCACACGCAAGAAGATACCAGTGATATGTCATTAAAACAAGACTGTTACACAGTTTGTGCTGTTAAAGAAGCCTTTAAAAATGACTAGATATAGTGATCCATACTTGGTGTGGTCCATCTGCCACTAATGGTAGGAATGTGTGTGTGTGTATTTTTGCATGTGCAAAGGAGAAAGCTCATCTGTGTGTGTGAATTTTTCTGTTTGGATGTGTAAAGAGTCAGCGTGGATGCCATTCCTGTTTGGGTGGATTGGAGGTATCTGATATCCAGCAGGTCACAGGAACACATAGCACACATTCACTGTATCCCAGCCTTCACTGTATCAGTCACGGAGGAGCGGAGACAAGCA
The DNA here is from genome assembly GCA_900302695.1 of Helostoma temminkii. Taxonomy (NCBI): domain Eukaryota; kingdom Metazoa; phylum Chordata; class Actinopteri; order Anabantiformes; family Helostomatidae; genus Helostoma; species Helostoma temminkii. The sequence goes on along the minus strand of OMLM01013223.1, from coordinate 10,403 downwards.
TTAGAACAAGTTTTGGAAAGACAGACCCTTTACGCATGAACTGATACGCTCTTAAGTGATGAGAGCTAAAATTATCCCTGGCCCCCATGGTAGATTACTGCCTCTGCTCCTGATGTTGAAATTTAATTACATGTGACGTGGTGCTCACATTGAGAATATAATCTGTTAAATAGTTAGTGATAGTTTGATGATATTGTTGAACAAATAAAAATACAATTATCTGCTTTTCAACACTCAGAAGCACATTCAGAAGAGAATTTATTCTGCTAACGTTTCATTCAAGTATCATTTAAAAAACTGTTGTGTAAAAGTGTAAAAGTATGAAATATGAGAAATAGACTACTGTAAATTCTCATTAAGGAATTTTGTGGAATCAGCTAATTTTTTTTATTAACTTAACATAAATAAGTTTGACATTTTCAAGCTGATTCAACTTCACTAGTTATTATTGTCAGAACTTTAGATAGGACATTAGTTATTCTAACTTGAAGTCTTTTAATGTAAAATTGTGAGTTAAATGAATTAATTTCTAAGAGTTGACTCAAATTGTTTAATTAAGTTGATAAAAAAAAACTTCCCAGAGACTTCCCAGCATGCATTGTGTGAGTTAATACTCTCCAAGTAATGTTTTTTTAGTAGTTTAAAGAAAACAGTCATGGTGCAAAGTTGTTGTTGTGTGTATTTAATACATACAGGCTTGTATACATACAATACGTTTCACACCAGTAAAAACTATGTGAACCATGATTAAGGTTAAATTCAGTCCCTACCCTCGCACACAACAGTATCATGAACTATGGCTCAGTTTAAAGAGGTAAGTGTTAAAATGAATTCTTCTATTTCAGTGGGTAATGAAAAAATCAATTAAGATTCATACTCACATAGGAATTAGTGTTAAAGTTCAGACAAGTATGTAAGTTGTTCATAAATTAATAAACCTAAATCATTTAAACTAAGCCACAAGTTACCACAACATGCAACATTCAATTTATAACATTTAGATGTTTTAGAAGAACAAACTGCATTTGTTGTTGAAATTTTTTTAAAGTTGAAACGATAAGTTATATTTTACAGTGAAGGTACTTAAATTATATGATGCAACAAATACAATTACTTCTGAAGAAGCAGGTAACTTACAAAATGCAGATTTTACCTCATAAACAGAGACAAACTTTGACTCTTTGATCCAGTTTTGGTCACATACTTATCAAACATAGATGTTCAGCTTGTTGTGCTGAAATCCAGACTTTCTAAACTGTAATTTTTTCGCTTGGTGGCTGACATTTTGTCTAAACTAATGGCCTTTAAGTGGCAGTGGAGTATAAATGAGCAGTTGTCATTTGTGTTTTTCATTAAACCGAAGCAGACGCAACAGTAACAGGAATGTGTTACTTTAATACTTTAAGTGGCCGTTTTCAGTTACAAACCAGACTTTTTTCATCAGAAAGAAGGTGACTTTATAAAGTGTAGCTCCAAATGTTGGCCTCACCAGATCCTTCACTTAGTGAAAAATAACATTAGAAGCTACAAACAAACGTGTGGAGGTTTGTGCCTTACAGCAGCAGCTTTAAACTGCATCTCTATGTGACAGACAGACAGCAGCAGGTGGAGGAGGTGCCACTCCCTGGACGGAGCGGAGGAATGGAGGCATGGCAGAGGAGGAGGAGAAGGAGATGAAGATTTGAAAAGCCTTGCAGTCCAGTCTTATTATAGATCATGCTCACATCTGCAGGCCTTCACATGCCTGATGACTGTCTGAATCAGCACGGCCCTCTCACAAGTCTAGATGATTTAAAGTTTAAACTTAATTTAGGGTTTATATTTTATTCTGGGCTTCCTTTGAAACAATTTACATCATTTAACACACAAGTTAAGTTGTGAAGTGAAAATATGTGTTATGGTGTGCAACAGGTCCTGTTCTGGTTGGTGAGACTGTAAACATCAGTAAAGTGATATATCACTTAAGGTTGGTTTGTGGACTGTAACTGCATCTATTGCTGTGTTATGGTTCTGACTTTGGGAAGAGTAACCAAATTAAATTTTCCTTCACAACTTCACTTCTCTGACACGGGTTAAGCTGGTGCTTGGTGCACATTAGAAAGACTAATGCTACTGTTGCTGCCTAGTGCTGATCGTGGGCATGAGTGAAGCATTTTCCTGGTTTGGGTCTTTGTTCGAAGATCTGTGGTTTTCCAGAACGGACAATGCTAGTGTTGCTGGCTAGTGTTAGCAGTGCCGTGGTAGCTGGGAGCGGTGTGGCTGGTGTTGATCAGAGTGGTTCTCTGAAGCAGCTTATGATGGTGTTGCTGGCCAGAGATGTGCCAGTGCTAACATTAGTGCCTTGGGCGGTGCTGGTTTAAGTGAGCCTGCGGAGGAATAGCCAGTCATGAACTCCTTACAGCTTGACGTCAAGGTGCATAGCATTTTGAAAAAACTTGAAAACAAAGTGTATTTGCCAGGCTGAAACCTGGGAGTTTCACTGTCAGCCTGCATTCAATAACACATTCTCCTCAAGCTATGGACCTCTGACTATGTGTAATGTGGGCAACCAACTTTAAACCACAAGCTGCATAATATGACTCTTTTAATGTAAACTTCCATGATCAGTTTTCGTCCAAATAGGTGTCCCTTACTCTAAATACTACAATATTGTTTGTGTTATATTGATATATAATAAGCTGAAACCATATCCCTCTGAATCCACATTAAAACCTGCTGGAACCTTTGAAAGCTTAGTTTTAATTTGTTATGTAGTAGTGCCATTTGATTCTCACAATCTTAGTAGTAAGAGTGTGTCTGTGTCAGCAGTCCTTCAGTCTTTCTTCTGTTGCTACACTGCAGTTGTTTTGGGATCCACTTGAAAATAAGATGGTTCATTTGAAGAGGTTTATAGTGATATGATATATTTATATTAATACTGGTGGGGACATACAGAGAGGTAATGAAGCTGACAGGAAATCAGCTTTTATCAATTTTTACAGGTCATTTAAGTGAGATTACACAAGTAGCAATGCTGATAAAAAAAAGTCCATAATGCTTGTAAGATGCAGATTTAATTTCAAGCAAGAATAAATAACAAATAAGTGCAAACATTGGTTGTAAAGTTGTTTTGCAGTGGCACAGAACAACACTTGATTTACACTTGCACAGCCAGTGTGAACACCATGTAGCATCACTGGTGTTTATATCTCAGTACCAGACACAAGAGGCAGACTGAACCAGCACTGATTGAGTATTTTGTATCATCCACAAAAGTAACAGGCAAGACAAAATAAAAAATAAAATATCCAGGACACAAAGGAAAAAATATACAAAACAAATTGAATCTAAGTTTGTTTTTTTTTTAAATAAAATGCTACATGTCTCAATCACCCAATTGTTTTTACAATTCAATTCAATTTTATTTATATAGCGCCAAATCACAGCGGAGCCATCTCAAGGCAAATCACAAATTAAGGCTGACACATAGTTATATAGAGAGAAACCAGCAAACACAGCCTGTACAACACGTTTAAAATCCTAATAAAGTAGAGGGTAAGAGGCAGAGCAACCTGCTAATATTATCCAGTGCAGCTAAGCCCAAAAGTCTCGGTACTGTTTGACAGTTCTCATGCTGAGCTGTGAATTTGAAGACTCAGAGAAGAAACAAGGAAGCTAAAGAGCTGGATGGTGCTGTCAGCCACTGTGCAGTTCGTCTAAGATGAGCTGGATTAAGTTGTCCTGAGCAGACTTTATGATGCAGACAGGTTAGTAAAGACACAGAGTGGAAGCACGATGTTAACACAGCCCGAACACATCCTTTCAACTTCAGTACAGAGTGTGTGCAAAAGGCTTCTTGCCAGTTTTACATGTGACCATTCGGGAAGAAACATGGGGACATGTTTGCTGTTTACGTTGCTGCACTAGTGTGTGTACACGTATGTATTTAGTCGTTCTTGAATATTGTACACTTGATTCTCAGACTGATCCTGACTTCTCAGTGATGTGATGTGAGCCGAATAGTCGTTGTCCTGCTTCGACCCCAGCTCTCTTACAGCGACAACCTTGTGGAACCAACCCTGCAGGTCCAATGTTGCTCTGAGCGTACTACAGTTGGACAAGTTAATGATGTTATAACAGGCTCAGCAATGGCAGCGCTTTAGCGTCAGGTGTCCCCCCCAAAAAGAAAACAACCAACAACCTGCTCTTTAAATAGCTGATAACATTTCTTGGGCATAACATCAGCGGTGCGGCACATGAGAGACAGCTGAGGATGTGAGGCTGTGATTTTTTTTGTAGACAGATGTATATCAGCAGTGGAAAGATATAACAAAAATACACGTTGTAGGTTTTCTCCTGATCCACATACGCAAGAGAAACTCACAGAGGAAATGCCACAACACTCTTTGACAATTGGTGGCAGCCTGAGTGCATGACACAGATTTCGGATCTAATTTTAGGACAAGACCAGAGGAGGGAAACTGTTTCTATTCCTGAGACTGTAAATACTTCAACAAGCATGAGTCCTTCACAAAATACAATGAAATGTAAAAATCAGCATTACCAGTGTTTCTGAGAGCAGGAACAATGAATTTCACTGTGCCTAACTGTAAATGTTTTCCTACACTGTACATAACAGCACATATACTTCAACACATATTTCTATCACTACAATCTTGTGTATGAGTGGTTTTATGTACATATAGGCAGTAAATGTGTATCAGTTTGGCTATCAGATGGATATATTATTATTTTCTCCATGCATTTGTAGCAAACATATGCTATAATTATTGTGTGACAGATACATGTCATCAGCTGTGTTACCATCTTTGCTGTTTATTTACTTTGATATTGATCTTGTTGCCAGAGCAATCCATCAACTTAACAAGACAATACACATAGAGTAGATGTACAGCACATTAATTCACTTCCATTGAGTCACACACATATATTGACTAAATTCAATAAGGGCTTATGTTCATAAAAATCCTTGCTTTACGCTGCTTTAGGTCCAACTGAAAATGAACCTTGTGAAGAACATGTACTATATGGAAACACTACTATGTGGATTAAAGGGTCAGTTCACTCAAATTAAAAAATGTTTTCCCACTTAACCCCCTTCGCTAACTGAGGCATTTGTGGTGTTATTTCTGGAAGGTCCGAACTTTCTACATCCACCAACACACAACAAAGGTGAAGAAGAAAAAAAAGAGATATCTATCAACAGTTTTACTGTGAGATATTTACCAACTGCAGTGTAATAGACACTGAACTGTTAACAGTGAGATCTGTGTATCATCCAAACTAACGTGGACATTGTTTCTTTTTAACTTTTTAAAGGAAAACTTGCTTTACACTGGAAATGTTAAAAAGATGCAACTGACAAAATTGCACTGTGCAAAATTTAGAATTTGAAGTTTTTAGAATTTGAGTTAAAGTTTTTAAAAGGGAGCAACAGTGTAAAAGCAGCTCCATCTGTCCCAATACTGGAACAATACTGGTTTTAGAACATTTCTTACCGTGTAAGAGCCACAAAACAATCAAGCTCTTTTTTTTAAATCCCAGTATCGTACCCTGTACCAGCATTTACATATTTACAAATGTACAATTTTCTATTACTCCATTATGCCCAGTTATATATACATATATATAAATAAAAATGAACTGAGGTAAATGTATTATGAGTACACTAAAATAACCGAATGGACAAAGTGTGATGTCCCAAGTCAGGAAGGAAAAGAAGAGAAAGCTTGTGGAGCCAAGAGGCCAACAGGACACTGACACTACTGACACGCCAGCACTTTGATTCCCACTGGAGTTATCTGAGCTGAAAATTTAGGAAGTCTTGCTGCTGTGAGCAACTTTAGATAAAAGCATCCTCCAAAAAGCTAAATGTCCAAACCATTCAAGATTAGTAAGACAGAGTGCAGCATCTTATCATTTGAGTCTTTCGAGATATCAGATGGACAAAACAAGACACACCCGCAGGTCTGAACCTCGAAGCAGGAAATAACTGCATGTAAACAGGAAGCAGATATTTTTGATAGATACACTTGACTTGACAATTGCCTCAGATAATGAACTACACCTTATAGTTAAAATAATAAATATACTTCCACTGTATGTCCAAGTCTGTCAAGTCATTTGTTTGCATGAGTCTTCCTTTCTGTAAAATCCTCTTCACTCTTTGTGTACACTGAGGGAAGGTCACGCTCGAATGTGACGTCAAATGGTGTTTCCTCGTGAGGTCTCCCTCTCGAGCCGCCCAATCAACTCTTGACCCTACTTCCTGGTCTAAAATTAAGCCCACCCACCCAAAGTCTGTCGCCAGGAAACTGCTATCATCATCTATCATTTCTTTTTTGACTTCACCGATTCTTGTCTCGTGGATGTTCAGCTAACATAAATTATACCTGCCTCTTTTTATTTTTTACACATCTTACAAAGCAACACATCAACTTAAAATAGTGGTAATCATGACTTCTTATCCACAATCACAAAATGCCAGAAGAGACTGACATACAAAACTTAATTTGGAGAATCAGACTCGCAACGCAACAGAATTAAATGTCAACATCAACTGTACCGTGCATACAATGACTAGAAAGGTCTACAAAACTTTCCCTAAATGAAATCTGCAGTAAAAAATCTGCACATTAAACTTGTATTAAACATAAAAGATTATCATAATTTTAAAAAATAAAGTTACTTACAACAGTCAGATTAGCTTAAGCTTTGTATAAAATGAGCAGTAGTGGGGTGAGGTTAGCAGTAATACCACAGTGTAGAAATGCTCTGTTAGAAATAAAGCTCTTACTTAAGTAAAAGTACAAAAGTGATACTTGAAGGAATGCTTCAAATATCAAATATAAAGTATCTCTATGCAAAATAACATAATAATGCATAATAATTAATATTATATCAAAATTATATGAAATATAATTTGATTTCTGTCTTTTTTCATTAAGAATCTGTATTTTCAAAGCAACAAAAATAAATGTCAAATAAATGTGAAGTAAGAAGTTTAACATTTCCTTTTAAATTATAGTGCAGTAAAAGTAAAACTAACAAAAAAATTGAATTAATTGAAAATTAAAATTGCATTTCATTACATTACAATAGAGTGCTTTTTACTGCTGAATAGTTTTTAGATTATAATAAACAACAAAGGGTGATGGGTGGATCTTTATTTTTTTAAATATAACTCAGCTCTGTCCCTTGAGAGAAAATCAGTAAATAATCATCAGCAGAAAATATGAAATCATTTTCACTCCACTTAAACTGGCGAACGTATCTTTAATATCTAAAATAGTTCATGTTTGTTGTGTAATGTTATCAAATCAGAAATTCAGATATAACATAAGCAACAGCCCTAAAAATTACCCAGTGTATGTGTTATGTAACACATGTTTGTGATCGTGTGTATTTTGACTGCAGGAGCTCTGTACCCGCTTTGGGCCAACATAAATACCAGACTGGTGGGTGAGCTCTGCAATTGGAATTGGGAGGCAAACAGATCCTGTGACCATCACACTGCAGCTGTCACCGGTATGTAACATTAAGACAGGAGCTATTTGAAATGGCCGCACACGGCCACCAACAGCTCTGACAGCTCTGCTCTGTCTTATTAGAACAACCAGAGATGGATCAAGTTGTCAACTGCCATGCACTGAAGGTTACAAAGAAATGAAGAAATACTTTTATACATTTTAAAACTTGGATAATTAACTTGGACATGCTAGTGTTACAGTAAATTGGAGTTTTGGTGGTAGTTTTCTCTAAATGTTGTGGTAATCTCATGCAGAGGCCCCACCCAATGTGGGCTCCTTTAAATAAATGCTATGAATAATTTTCAAATGTTATTCGACACAGGTCTCATTACAAAACACCCTTATAAACTTGGATTCATAGTAACATGCCACACTGCAAATAGTTCCCATAAACCTCAGTGAATACTCAAGTGTTTGTAACCAGGTTTGTAACCAGGCATGTTGGTATAAACACAAGCAGCAGCTGTCTTACTAAAACTGTCTTTGCATTTAAACAACACACTATTGTTATGCTCTCCAACTTCAGTAATGTGGAGTCTGAAGGCTTCAACATAAACTGTTCTGCACCGCTCTCAGTAGCTCCCGAGCTGCCAAATGTTAGAGCAATATTTCAGAAACTATAAGTTCCCAGGTTGATTTAAAACTAAATCAAACAGACACAGAGTTAACCATAACATCACCCGCTTTACTCTGTTCACCAACCAGTCATAAACTATTAACCTTCTGCAGCATTTACAAAAAGCAGCAGCATAAAGCCCTCAGGTATTAGCAGACTGCACTGGGTCATCAGCAACTTTATTAAAGCACATCCATCCGGCTTACCTTAACTGTCAGTCTCAGTGTGTCTCCTCCAGGAGTCGAAAGGTGACAGACCTTCACCTGCTGCGGCACAAACTCAGCCTCACTCTTGTCTCTCTTATCTTTCAGTGATTCCTTCTATCTAACAAATTCCTTTTTTTTTTCTCCCTGTGTTGCTCTTCCTCACTTGTACTTTTTTACTGTTGGTATATTTAATAATTCCCCCTCTCTCTGTTTAAAGCCCCCTGTTGCTAGCCAGCCTGTTGCTCCCCTCACTGAAACCTCAGACCTGGTTTGGGCCCATGGCATCTCTAGGAGTGACTCATCCAGTTGCCTGATTGGCCCAAGGGCAGAGGGATGCCCCCATATTAGGGCAGCGAGAGGCGGAGCCGCATGACTACAATAAAGGAGGGAGGAGAAGAGGATAACAAAGTTTGTGATATAGTAGGCTGTCTGTCTGAGTCTACTGAATGTCTCACTATCTGTCTCCTGGATTCCTGCAGCGTAGCCACACAAAAACAAACCAAATCCAGCACCAGATAAAAGATGATGTTTAGTTTGACAGAAACACAGCTGTGAGACTGCGTGATGTGTATTTTTTTTCAAAGCTGGTAAGATCACCTATTGTAACCGGGTCTGTAAAGCCCTAAAACTATAGTTTTTTTTATTTTATTTTGAATTATCTGATGCCAAGTCGTTTATTTCTTTTGTACGAGAGCAGCACAGTTCCCTACATTGCGTCGTCTTGTCAGTCTTTCCAGTGGTAATTTAAAGTTATATGGTAATGAAATATTTTTGCATATAAAAGTGGCTTCGTCTGCAATATTGAGTTAATGATATACCAATAAAAAAATGTCCACTTCAGGCTATAAAATTCAAGCTCCAAGGTCAAACTTTCTACTTTAGATAGTAAGTGTGACTGATCGCTTATGTTCTGATCACTTAACTTGCAATCAGGCTACGGAGACAGTTTACAGATTAAGAGAATTCAATGTGTATTGATAAAAAGGTAAATGTTGGGTGACATATTGTCATACTGTTAGTACTTTAGACCTCTCTCCCTGCTGAGTGATCTAACTTCCAACCCAAAAGCCAAAATAAACAAGAAAACAGCCATCTGAAGGTCTTTAAATGTCTGGATGATCTCTCCAACAAGTAATGTTGATTGGAAGCTATTTTTATCCCAGGTGGCTGAAAATAGCAACCGTGGGCCTTGGATCTTTTTTTAGAACAAGTGTGATTTTTCCTTTCAGTGCAGCACCGCTGTTTTAAGCTTGAGTTTAATATTGCAGTCTATGAACCTGTCTGTATGTTTGTGCATCTCTCTGTTTGTTTCCTGTTTTTGTTTTTACGGATGATGGGTAGTAAACAAGCTGCTGCAGAGCTGAGGTAAATATAAGAATGTTCGGACGTCCCAGACATCGAGCCAAAGTCCTCCCTACTGCCAAGCACAAACCTGTAGTATTCTGAATCTTTGTTGATCAGAGGAACTGCGCTCTCTTTTTAATCTACAGTAAGACGGTTAGGCAGCAGGGTGGCTTGATTCTCAGAATGTAAAATCATCTAGGCCTTATTCCTACCTGACAACCAGAGTAAACCTTTGAGATGTAGATGTAGAGTAGCTTCTTACTTAGCGGGGTGAAATGTGGTGGAGAAGTGTCCACTCCAGTGTGAGTGATTCAGATGAATAAACAGAGTTTAACTAGCGCTCCAAAATAAATTCCACACACAACCTATTAACCGTGGTTCGGTTTGCAGCAGTTTGCAGCTGGAAAGTAGTCTTTCCCTAAGAAAAAGAACCATTAGTATATTTCTTTTAAACTAAAAATGAGCAAGTATACTTTCAGTATACTTTGTATGTTCTTATCAGAGGTAAACTAAAAGTGGCCCAATTCAGGCCCAAGAAGTATTAAACCAGTATACTAACAAGTATACTAGAAGTACATAGAAGTATACTTACTATACTTTAAGTATACTTGAAGTATACTTAAATAAAACAAACTTTAAGTATAATACTTTTTTGTAAGGGAGGTGACTGTGATAGCCACTCTACAGTCTTCCAGGACGTCTTCTGCA
>OMLM01013215.1:23741-38304 GCA_900302695.1 Helostoma temminkii | reverse complement strand
AGTGTCCTGCTGCAGAACCCAAGTGCTCTTGAGCTTGAGGTCACAAACTGATGGTCGGACATTCTCCTTCAGGATTTTCTGGTAGAGTCAGAATTCATGGTTCCATCAGTTCTGACAAGTCATCCAGGTCCTGAAGCTGCAGAGCCCAGATCATCACACTACCACCACCATGTCTGACTGTGGATATGATCTTTTTATGAAACACTGTGTTAGTTTTACTGATGTAACAGGACACACACACCTTCCAGAAAGTTCAGCTTCTGTCTCATCAGTCCACAGAATATTTCTTCAAAAGTCTTGGAGATAATCAAGATGTTTTTTGTCAAATGTGAGACGAGTTTTTGTCTTCTTCTTGGTCAGCAGTGTCTTTCACCTTGGAACTGTCCATGATGCCATTTCAGCTCAGTCTCTATCTTATTGCTGAATCATGAACACTGAGCTGAACTGAGGCAGTGAGGCTGCAGTTCTTTACATGTTGTTCTGGTTCTTTAATGGCCTCCTGGATGAATCATTGTTGTCTCTTGCAGTAATGTTGGTAGGTCGACCACTGTTGGGAAGGTTCACCACTGTTTTCTCCATTTGTGGATAATGGTTCTCACTGTGGTTCAAAGCCTTAGAAACAGCTTTGGAAGCCTTTAAAGACTGATACATGTCAGTAACATTGTTTCTCATCTGTTCTTGAGTTTCTTTAGATCGTGGCATGATGTGTCAGACAGCTTCTGTTTAAGTGATTTCTTGCTGTTACAGGTCTGGCACTAATCAGGTCTGAGTGGCAAGTGAAATTGAACTTGTTAATCATAGTTTGATTGATGATTTAGCAAGAAGGGGGGGATTACTTTTTCAAACAGGACCAAGCAGGTTTGGAGCTTTTCTTCCTTAATAAATGAAATCATCATTTTAAAAACTGCATTTTGTTCTTACTCAGGTTTGTGTGATAGAGAAAGTCATTGCTGAATAGTAGTAATTTTATTTGATCATAACTTATCTAACTAAACACTCAAATAAAATAGTAATATTCTATGTAATTTAGTGTCAATCAATGACTTCACAAACTAACAGTGAATTAACATTCATTAACTACAGAGGAAGACATTTGTTAATGGTGAACGACAGGAAGTCATGACACCTCCGTATTAATTCATGCATTAAATGAAAACCACCGTGAACCATGCATCAGTTAAACATTACCTAAAGTCCACGATGTGTATTATAAAAGACAGATTCAGGTGAACTCAGGACAGAAAAGTGTCAATGGAAACTTTTTAAAGTGTGATCATATGATAGATTCCTCTGACACAGCAGGAGGAGCTCTGGATGTTTTGATGAGACGTTGGAAATCATTTATTTTTCTGGTGGATCCATTTCAGAGGAAGACAGTAACGCTGGTGTTTAATTTATATACAGCTGTTTTCATTTCAGAGGAGGCAGAATAATCTGTGTCTGACGTCTGCACACTGCTGCTGCCTCCTGCTGTTTGTCATAGTTGATGGATCCAGAGCTGAAGGGGACACGATCCAACACCCAGCCAGGGGAACCGGAACCATTTTGACAGCCCCAGATTTACAGACACGATCCTTCTGTCCTTTCTGCATGATTTTTATACGTGGCGGTGGATGTCAGTTATGATGAATGAATCTGTTTTTGATGTGGAACCACCGTTCAGTGTCACCTGCTTCACTACTGCAGGTTTAGTGGCCGAATAAGAAACAACCGTTTACCTGCTCCACCAACCACGAGGCCTCTTCACCCTTCTGACCTGCAGCAAACAGGAAAACAGACCAGACCTGCCACAGTCTCCAGTAGCTACCTCCCCCAGGCGAACAGTTAAACTCTCTCTAATGGCTCCACACACACATGCACACACACGGACTGAGTGACATAATTGTGTAATATAAATGCTGCTTCACACACGGACCAAATGTTTTACTACTGTATTGCTCGCTGTGGTTTGTTTTGTCTCGCTGAGAATAAAAACAATCCTGAACTCAAACACGCTGACGTGACAAGTTATCACGCTATTAGTCGGCGTGTCAGCATATCAACACGTTAATATGTTAAATATTAGCAGGTCGGGCACAGTGTTACAGTAGGATTGATCTCAAAGTGCAAAGAAATTCAGTGTCTCTGCCTGAACAGGTTTTCTGCTGGTGAATAAACATAAACAGAGCGGATGGTCTCAGGGCTGGTTCCTGCTTCCAGAAACAAGAAAGTGACTCAAGACCCCGAACACCATCGTGCCTCTGCATCACATCAGCACATGGCTCCTTGTTTTTGATTGGCTCATTGATGTGATGGACGCTGATCCAACCATTTTGATTTTCAGGAAACCCCTAAACCACCAGACCCCCCAAAGCTGAAACTGATACAAATGAGCAAACAGAACAGGTGAATAAAAAACTGGAAAAGACACATCATAACGAAAACAACTCAAAACAGACCAACAGAGCTGGTGTCGCCAAAAACACACATGAATTTTTGTTCCTGTGCCGCGACACTGAACCACTTACTGCTGCTAAACTGCTTTTACACTAACACGGTTATCTCAGCGACCCAGAGCAGGCCTCCAGCTGTTCCTGCACGGTGGCCTGATGGGGTCTGAGCTGGAGTAATAACCATGGATATGATAAGAGGGAAACACATGATGAGAGAGATGAGGAGGAAGAACGAAGGAGGACAGAAGAGAGAAAAAAGGATGGGAAAAGACGAGGAAGGAGAGAAAAAGGTTGAGGTAGAAAAAGAAAAAGATGATACAGTCATTTTCTTGATGTCAGGGCTGGTTCGGAGCTAGTGCTTCATTTTGCACTAGTTCTTTGTGTTTCCACAGACAAAGAACCGACTCTAGTTTCTGTCAGGGGCTGGACTATCATGACCAACGAGATGAACAGAAGCTTTGTTGTGAAGATAAAAGTCATTAATAGATTTAACTGCATTGTCTAAAAGAAATACGTAGCTAATGGCTAAATCAAACTAAGGCTAACATTAACATGAGAGTAATGATGTGGTTCTACGGTGGTTCTCTGGCCTGTGGAAAAACAAACTGGTTCCCAAGTTAAACCAACTGAACCAGAACTAGTTCTTGTTGGTCAAAAAAGAGGGTATGTGTTTCACCTGTGCAGTGGACCAGAGGGATTTACTCTGTCGGCCCAAAGCTGCTCGTAAAAAATACTATTCCTACAGAGACTCTGAACTTCTGTTCGTTTGGACTCAGTCTACCCACCTGTCCACAGCGATGGCCAGCAGTGCGTTGGTGGACACGTACAGCGAGACGGTGCGTAGGTAGTTGGTGGAGGCGCAGAGCAGCAGGCCGTGATCCCACGACAGCTGCTTCACCACGTAGTAGTCCAGCAGGAAGGGGCAGCACACTGCAGCCACCAGCACGTCCGACACGGCCAAGTTGGCGATCAGCATGTTGGTCAGGTTCCTGAGCTGCTTGTATCGAGCCAGGCTGGCGATGAACAGGCAGTTTCCCACCCCGCAGACCAGCATGATGCCCACCAGCACCATGCCGATGACGATGGTGGCCACGAAGAAGGCCCGGCCCTGAGTGGTGTCCGGGATATCGTCCAGGGGGATCTCGTAGTCCAGACCGTCGCTGGCTGGGATGTGGTCTGGCAGAGCCGAGCTGCTGTTGGTCAAGTCACTCATCTTGGATCAGGTCAACATGCTCAGACTGTAGCTTCTGCAGAGTTTGTGGAAATAAAACACCAGTTTGGTCCTGTCAGAACAAATGCCAGTGTTAAATAAGATTCTGAGGTCAAAGGTTCTGGTCTATCGAACTCATGTTTGTCATATCCTGAAGCCACAATCATATTTTTGTGTCTATGTTCTTCTGCTCTACACTTCAAATCACTGCACAGTTTATGAGTAACATGGTTGTGGCTCATACAGAACCAGTCGGGTTGGACACGGCCCCATTAAACTGGACCTCTGCCTGGTACTGAGCACGTTCCATTACCAATACTCTAAGCTTCAGAATTCATCTCCCTCCATACACAAATACACTTCTAAGTATTTGTTCTGTATATTTTTACTGGCTGCAGTTGTTTGTCTTTACGTCGTATGTCTTTAGCCAGTTTCTCTCTAATGAAGTTCTGCAGGTCTGGAATCTTCTTAATCTAATGTGCTGTGGGCGTCGGGGTTCATTTGATTCCCTTTCTTATCCTCTGCGTGTGAAAGCAAAGAAACAGAAACAGTGATAAGATGATGATGATGATGATGATGATGTGATATAGATGTGCTAAGGAGAACTGGATCTCCTGATTATAGTTGACGCCCGGTCACTTGGAGGGAAATTACTCGTCTGGGACTCTGCTTTCCTGTCGCCTGGTTTCCAGACTCTGAGAAAGTTTAACAAATATTAAACAGCCGCAGATTCAAAATCTGATGACGAGCGACTGTTTACAGCTGCAGACGTCTGCTGGTTTATCTTCAGGGTCTGTGGGGAAAATGGTTTTATGGGGAGAGGGAGATTTTTAGCCTGAGAAACACAGGAGGGAAAATGGCTCAACGCTCTAATGTCTGTGTGCATGTGTATAAATACTGCGCTGAGGAAACGCTGCAGAACCACTGATCCAACACCAGATCCACACAATTACACACAAAGTGTAGACTTTCAGCTCTATTTTAAGAGTAGAGCTTACTGTTTATGAATTACAGCCGTTTTAAACCAAGTACCTTCTTTTTCAGGGGCTCAGTAATATTCGGGACATGTGTGGTCCATTCCCTCATTGTGTCCAGACAAGTGAAGCATCTGAAGCTACGTACTGAAATCTCAGTATCGTTAGGTCCATAAGAGAGAAGCAAAAAGCTTCGTTAAGTTTGGTAAATCGTTATAAAGACAGAAAACACTGGCAAGATCAACAACATCAACTAAACTGGACTTAAGTCCAGAATCCTCTGGAGAAGGCAGAAGCATCACATTCACGATCTAAAGTCAACAGACGCCTTCATGAATAGAAATACAACATTGGTTCAGGGACAGAGAAGCGGATCAGACTTTGGCAGAAAACATCTTCATCCAGCTAAACACTGTTAAAGGAGATGAAGCTGCTCTGTTTAAAATGGCTGCAGCTCTTAACTGAACACACAGCAGGTTAATTAATCATCAGCGGAGCAGCAAGTGCTGTTGTTCATTAGGTTCTGACTAATCCTGCAGCTCTGGTAGATTAAAGCTGAATTAATCTGACGAGCGTGGAATCAAAGATCAATGCATTTTCATTACAACGTGAGATTTACAGCAAACTTCACTGTGCAGGTAAGAAAACACAAGTACTGCGAGTATTCCTGTAAATACTGTGATACTGAGAAGGAGCAACAGGTTGAAACATGCTTCAGTTCAAACTGAAACAACCATATTAACAAATCATCACGTTGAGTCTCAGCTGAGCTGGAACAGAGCTGCACCTGTTCAGTACACCTGACTGCAACTGGAAGCAGGATGACTGGTTCACTGGCCAGACTGGA
Source organism: Helostoma temminkii (assembly GCA_900302695.1). NCBI lineage: Eukaryota > Metazoa > Chordata > Actinopteri > Anabantiformes > Helostomatidae > Helostoma > Helostoma temminkii. The sequence continues at coordinate 32,841 of OMLM01013215.1, read as the reverse complement.
GAACCTCTGCTTCCACTGTTCAATTAAAACAATAACACTTGAAACACGCTCGAAGCTCGAAGCGACACACACACAAGCTAAACCGTCACATCTTCATCTGCTGAAACTGAACCTGTGAACAGCTGAGTGAGTTTGTTAGTGAAGAGAGAAGGAGACTGACCTGAAGCTGCTGCTCTCTGCGCTGCGCTGCTCTGACTGAGCGAGAGAGAGAGCTGCCTTCACCCTGCTCAGCACACACACACACACACACACACACACACACTCTCCTGTCTCTACATGACTGTGAGGACACTCACTGATCCCCCACCAGTAGTACACAGTACTTGACTAAAACAGTACTCTGCTACACAAAGTACAGTGAAACTTGCAGGATCATTTCCTGCTCAGGATCCAGCTGTTTTTACTTTAACTTGTACTAAAACGGTTCCCTCCTTCCTGCGGTCACGTTTGCCCATGTGGACTCTGACCACAGGAAGGTAAAAATAACAAAGAGCCACAGACCAACTGCTCCAGCAGCAGAACCATGTTCTGGTCTGAGATCACGGTGGTTTTATCACTTCATATGAGAAGCTGCACAGCTCATCACAGCTCCTGGTCTGCTGTGATGCTTTATGGCGCAGTGATGCAGCAGAGACCCGGACAGGAGAAGTCTGGTCTACACTGGTCTCCAGACCACACTGACACTGAGGTCAGACTGGAACCCGACTGCAGACATTATGGTGTAGAGACAGGAAATAGCACAGATGAGGCTGTAAACACAAACCAAGGGAGTGGGCCCGGCAGGCGCCGTCCCAGGGGCCTGACATGTCAGTGGGGTTCACATTTGCTCTTAAAGAGCTGGTATGAAAGCAGGCTGCACTGGTTTCACTGGTAAAACCATTCCTGAAGTCAGTGGATCAGCAGCTGCAGAGGAGGAGCAGTGAGGAGCTTCTGGTTTGGGCCAGGATCCAGAGGCCACCTGCAGAGTGTCTACCACTGACCCAACACCCTGGGTTAAACCCACCCAGACCTCACTGGTCCAGAACCACCAGTCGGCTCAGTGCCAGCAGCCACTGGGAGACACGAGCTCCAGCTCTGTTGGCTCCGTGTCAGCAGCAGCAGTCATGAATCAAACGGCTCATAAACACGAGATGCGTGTGCGGAGCAGCAGGAAAGAATTACTCCGAGAAATATGTTGTTTGTTCTTGCTCCACAAAGCAGAAGAAGAAATGCAGCTTGAGAAACTAAACACTGAAGCGATTAGTTTCGCCGCATCAGCGACTCTAACAACAGGCTGAATCACTGGGACCAGTCACTCTTGTGTTAGCACAAATGTTATAGCACTTGTTAATAAGTGGCTTCCTTAAAGGAACAGCGGTGCAGTGCAGCAGTGACAACAGGAATAACCACTGGTTCTGATCCAGGTTCCGTTCTGCACCCGGTTCGAGGCACAGAGAACCTCCATCAGCAGCTCGTCCTCCGCTCTGCAGGTGTTTGCTAATGAAGCAAACCTTCTGCAGGTAACTGTAGAGCTGATGGTTTGATTCGGTTCTTGTTTTTCCAGTGATACCAGAAGACACTGAAGGCCTCACACCCACACTGTCCCGGTCCCTGCACACAGCAGCTCAGGCTCAGCTGAACCAGACGCCTCAGATCACCTGGAGGCTTCAGTTCCCACAGAAGACCAGCGTCTGCGTCACTAGTGCAGAATCCAGGATGATGGAGTTGGTCTAAAAAGACTTAGATGAAGGTGAGACCACAAAGGTAGGTGGAGGTCGTTCAGTCTGTCGCTCCATCTTACTACCTCAGCCGGACCCTGAGCATGCTGCCTGAGCGGATCCAGTTGTGTCCCACAGCTCCGAACTACCCAAGAACTGTGGACGGAGGAAGCAATCAGCTGGTGTCATGTAGCTGCACCTCCTCAGTTCTCATTTTATTTATATCACTTATTCTACTTGTGTGTCACCAGTGCTTCATACATTATTTAGCTTTTAGTGGGTCACTCAGACGACAGGACCGCCCTGATGCTCCAGGGACCATCAGGTTCCAGTCTGAACCCATCACTGGGACCATCAGGTTCCAGTCTGAACCCATCACTGGGACCATCAGGTTCCAGTCTGAACCCATCACTGGGACCATCTCTCCTCTGCCGACATCTGTAATTAACAGCCCACAAAGTGCTGAGGCATCGATGTCTGGCCCGGATCAATGTCTGTAGCTGAGAATAGAACCCGTGGCACAGAAACACACAGAGGACTGGATGGAGACGGAAGAAACTGGTCTGAGGTCTGAGCCTCAGTAACTAGAACACTGATGTGTCTTCATAGCCGTTTAGTAGTTTTATTATATTTACAAACTTTATTTTCGGTAGAAATAAGCTCCAAAGCTTAAAGTGCTGCCGTCAAACCACAGCAGAGATTTGTTTCTGAAGGTCTGAGCAACATTCACACTTCTGATGGTTCCCAGTTAGAAAACACCTGACAGGTGAGCAGAGCGTGCAGCCTCATGCTAGTGTTACTGTGGTGTGTGAAGCACTAGTGAGGTGTCAGTACTATGAAAACTAATCTGGTCCTGGAGAAAACCGACACAGTCAGAATGTAAAAAGCTTTTATTTTACAAAATAAGACTCAGGCCAGAGACTTTTCTCTCAACCCCACTAAACACACAGAAGAAAAGTAGAAAAAAAAAATCACGACGTCTCCTCAGGATCTATAACTCAGACGCCCTCCGGAGCCCCCACCCTCTCCCGCTCAGTCTTTTAGCGTCCCGTCACCTGGGAGCTACTTCTTGGCGTAGGTGACCCTCATGGCGCAGGTCGCTGTGATCCTGAAGCCCTGCAGGGCGTCTTTAGCCACGCCCGCCTGCGTATCGCTCTCAAACTCCACGAAGGCGATGTCGTGTTTCCCCGGGACGAGCCGCACCTCTTTGAAACCAGGAAACCTGAGGGGGACAAACACACACGTTTACACACCGGCGGTCCGTAACAACGGGACCACGAGGAGCCGAGGTTCTGCACTCACTGGTTGAACAGCATGGACAGCATCATCTCGTTGGTCTCTTCCGGAAGGTTGCTGAGGAACAGGATGTGGTTTGGAGGGTTATCTGGAACCTGGGAAGACAGAGATCCTGATCAGCACTGAGGATGGGCTCTGACAGCCAGGTCCGGTTTGGATCCAGCTGAGCAAACCTCTGATCGGGTTCAGTTAGCGGATTCAGAACCAGACGCTGGTTCTGTCAGGCCGTCTATAACGGTCCTTCAACATCTCACAGCTGATATGAAAATAATAAATACAACCTTTCACTTACCTGTACTACAGGTGTGTGCACGGGTGCCGCCGATCCCTGCAACAGCAAACAGACAGTGAACATCAGTTTTATCTTTTATTTAAAACGCAGCAGCACTAAAGGGCGACTTCACAGTTTTTCCTAATATGAGTGTTTCAGGCGCTGTAACCGCTCCTGATCCGTTCAGACCAGACGACGCTTCAGCCGCAGATTCGCTGCGCTGCTGAAGGTTCTGTTTGTGAAACCAGCGTCAACAGTCTGAGTTAAAGTCACACAGAAAGACGGAAGCGAGTCCTAAACACACTTTAGGTGAAAACCTGTACTTAGTGGGGCGGCTGTTTACGAGCCGCAGCTGAACTTGATTTCTGGCCCAGATTTCTGTGGTGTTGTTCACTCTGGGTGAAACGTGACACGTCTGCAGAAACCAGGAGGAACACCACAGAGCTGTGAAGACACAGATTCTACTTTTAGCTCTTCTAACTAAAAACAGGCAAAGCTTTAAAAGCAGATTTCACTTTTCAAACGAGACATGAGAAACTAGCAGTGTGAAAAAGTAAACGCTCTGCCTCACAGTGGTGACGGGTAAATACAACACAACTTATTTCACTGTAATTATTTTGAAATAAACTGCCTCCTCCTCTTCAGTGCTGCTAATCATCAGCAGGTCTGAACATTCAGATGGTGTTAACACACAGAGGGAAACACACACAGTGGTCTGAGAGAAGCCGTCGGCGCACGTCAGCCTGGAAAAGTTAAAAACCAGTTTCCAAACAGTACCGGACAAGTCCAGTCTGTTTGGAAGAGCCGGCAGGAGGAAGCTGCTGCTGTCTGAAACATGGAAACATGAATCTGAACATCAGTGTCCTGTGGACTGATGACCTGAAGCTGGGATGTGAACAACGATCAGTTCGACCCACAAGCTGCTGAATCACTTTGTTTTATTTAAATGACTGAAGGCACTGAATTATCAGAGGGGGCACTAACTCTCACACATGACTGCACTCAGGTCCAGACTCTGGCTAGGCCTGCGCCAGTTCTGGAGCAGACGGCACAATGACGAGTTTGTCACTGATCCTAATGCTCCGACATAAGGAGGCACTGTGCCGGTGCGGTGGTGCAGAACCGGTCTATGTAATCTAGAAGTGCCAAGAATGAGGCAGAAACCGGTCTCATCCTGCCTCCAAACAAAAACCGAGGCTTCTGCCCGAAACGAAACCTGAACTTCAGTCTCAGTTTCTTCATAAGATTTTCAGAGTGACGGTTAAAAGAAAGACTTTGATGGAGCCACACGAGGAAGCTGCGATATCATCAACGCTTGCTTTCACTCAGGCGGAGCAGAACTGAACAAGGTGCTTTCAGAGCGGGAACACGGGATTAATATCACGCTGAAGAAATTCACATATCTGGACTTCAACAGTCCAGAGCCTGTAGACCACCTGCCAAGAGCCGCACCTGCTGCTTATCAGGTTAAAGTGTCAGAGACGTGACAGGTTAAATCTCACCTCACTGCTCAAGACGCCTTTCTTGATCCCACATCATCTAAAGTTTAACACCATTAGTGACCGATGCTGCTGATACACTGGTGGCAGGAGTCATCACAACCAAATTAACTCTGGTTCTACGTTAAATAACTGGAAGAAAGCGTCTGAGGTAATTCAGTGGGAGTCGTGTCCCATCAGAGGTAAGTGCTCGCTGATGGCTCCTCTAATCGGAAAGTCATTTCAGAGGAGCATTAAGCCGCAGCTCTGCCTCCTTCAAACACCGATTTCCTGCTGGAAACCGCGTTAGAGGTGCAGAGTGCTGATGGAGGAGCGATAGACTCATGTTTCCTGAACCTAATGTCGCCCTCCTCAGTAAGGCGAGCGACGCCACCCAGGCTCTGCACTGATGCTGCAGCCGCAGAGACAGTGACAAATAAACTGTATTACAGTCTTCACTCTCACAGCTAAACGACTACTTAAAGAGCCGAGGTCGGAGGAGCTTCAGGAACCTGCCGTCACGGTCAGAGTGTAGTTTCCCTGCCATGGATCACACTGCTCAGCTCCTGGGTCTTTATCCCTTTGTTACATTACCACCGAGGAAACGTGGTGGAGTCGCAGCATAGAAATAAAATTAACCAGTGACTGATGCTCACTGTGACCTGAGCTTCTAACTGGATTCTGGAGGAAGTTTAGTTTGCAATGACGAGAAGAAAGTCACTGACAGCTAGTGTCCTACACACCAATGGTCCCAGCAGGAAGACCGGTTCCAACCTGACACCAGCTCTTTGCAGGACTAGAACTAAGAACCGAATGAGTCAGGAGCTGGACTATCGTGACTCTATCCTGTGGTTCTTAAGTTGAACCAACTTCCAAACAGACTGACTGCTGCTCATTTCCACATCCAGTAGTTGCAGTGCAAGCAGGGAGGTACTAACATAGATACGTCTGAGTACTAGCTGATACAGAGTATCAGACTACTTCATAATCATGCAGTATTTCTACCATAAAAACTACCAGGGGTGTAATGAGTCTCATACCTCAGCTTTTGTTTAGCTTTTTGAAGTCGGCAGCTTTTGAAGCACGGTTGACCCACACTCTGTACTGCCCCTGAACGCAGCACAGCCCACAGCTCCCTGCTAACGTTACCTTTTCACAATAAAAGCCATGAACCTTTACATTTTGGGGGAACCAGTGTCTCGGTCGTGGACTGTGGACCTTTGTGTCACGGTTTCAGTCTCAGTGTCATTAGACGCAATCATCCAGTGTCGTGAGGTTGTGACTACAGAGAAACACCAACTGCACCTGAACAGACCTCACACAGCCTGGACCTTTGTCCCCTCAGCGTCTGTGAGGAGACACTGACAATAAAACTGATGGAACAGACTGAAAAACACTTCAACACATCCCTTCTCTAACTAGGTGCAGTAATACTCCACATACTGGACTACTATACTGCTTTACTCTACCACTGCTCTACCTCAGTGTATTTATACTTTACATTATCTGCTGTATTTATGATTGTTGTTAACAGACACCTCACATTAGTTTTCTGCTAAATGTGCAGCTGCTAAACGGTTTTTATCATTTTTTTAACAACGACAAACATCTGTTCTGTTCTACTGAAATGAGGACTTAGGATTTGCTCCTGCACCTGCTCCCTCTCCGAGCCACAGCTGACCTCGCTCCCGTTGTCTTATCTTCAAAACCCCTCTAAACACCTCGCGTCCGTCTTGGGCAGACAGAGGTTAACGTCATTTGGCTGCAAAGTGCCATCATTTCGTTTGTATCAGATAACCGATGAGTGCGAGAGCATCGGGTCTGAAACACGATACCGACATCAGCATCTGCTCGGCCCAAATAGCAACGTGATCAGTCATATGGAGTTATGCCGCTGTCCGCCTGAAGAACCAGTCCAGCGGTTGCTCTGTTTAATGACGTCAGTCGCTGGTCTGGGCCAGCTGGAGATTTTATTTAAACACAAAAGTGTCTTTTAAAGTAATTTTCATGGTAGGAATACTTTGTTACAACTACCATCAAACCCTGTTATCAGTTAGTACTGGCAGTACACAGTACTAACTAATGGCTGAACTGAAGCACTTCACCACAGCTGCAGAAACCACGTGTGGAGTAAGATGATTTCTGAACTGTCTTTAACTGGAAACTGGTTTCTATAATCTGGGTCCGGGAGATAATCTGATTTCTCCTGCAGAACTTCGATCACGTATCCACATAACCAGGTTTTTAAATCAGCTTTCACAACAGCTGCAGACACATTTCATTTCCTTTTTTTTTTTTTTAAATCGAGTCCAGTCAAAGAAACCGACAAACTGCTCCACAGCCGTTTCTCTCACTGTCCAACAAACATCAGAGGTAAAGGAAACATCACATCAGTCGTCGGCTGCGAGCACAGAGCTGTGAAAAGTTTCTACTCCCTTCGTCACTTGAATGATTCAGGTCGTCAAATTAATTTTAATGTTAAGTTAACCTCAGTGATAACGAGATGCAGTTTTTAAATGATGATTTTATTTATTAAGGGAATAAAGCTCCGACCCTGTCTGGACCTCTGTGAGAAGTAACTGCCCCTAAACCCAAGAACCCTCAGCAGCAACAACTGCAGTCAAGTGTCTGTGAAAACTGTCAGAGTCTGTCTCATCACTTTGTCCCTCCTTGCAGAAGAGTTTCATTCAGTCACAGTGAAGGTTTTTCAGCATCTCAGTCAGATTTAAGATAAAGATACTGTCACAGCTCTGCACATGTGACTTCCAGTGCAGACGAAGTCGCGCCTGATCAGACTGAACTGGAGCTTCACTCACCGCAGCTGGTTTCTTCGGAAGGTTGGCCGCCAGCTCCTGAGCCTTCTTCTTCTTCTCCTTCTTCTTCTCCTTGTCTCCATGGACGCCCTTCATCTTGGTGATGACCTCAGAGTCTGTCTTTGCGTACTGTATCCTCTGGAAAACACCACATGGAAAACTATGATGCAAGCTGAACAGCTATAGACTATAAACACCACAGTGTGACAAGCAGCAGCTCTGAGGTCAGCCAGGTGTTCTCATCCTACCATCGGCTTGTTGTAGAAGGGGAAGCCCTGCAGCTGCCTGAGCGCGTTGGTGGCGGCGGCGAGCTCCTTGAAGACGACGAAGGCCTGGCCCCTCATCTTCATGGTCTTCATGGCCACGATGTCGACGACCTGACCGAACTGAGAGAAGAGCGCGTACAGCGAGCGCTTCAGCTCTGCACGAACACAAGAAGAAGACAGAGCTGAACGTAAGGACACAGCAGTGACCAGTGTTCAATCAATCAGATCAATCACTGATCGATACAACCACCAGTTCCACCAGTACAGAGGCAACACACTCACCTTCTTTCTTGACTTTATCATTTATATTGTTGATGTAAATTGTGTGGTTTGGTCTAATATCCATGGTGGAGTCTGAGGAAACAAGAGATCAAGTTCAGATGTGTCATCGTTTTAAAAGGGTGGTGAACGTGCAGTACTACTAGCAGTACTATTGCAGTAGTACTTCACTGGCTGTCAAACATAATCTTACTCGTATAGACCTGTGCCTCTCATTTTTGCAGAGTATCAAGGTTTTTTAGTTTTACAAATGTAACTACTGATTCTAAGGATGTTTATGATCATAGCTGTTTTGAACTACATGCGCTAACGCTAAAGCTAAAACCACCAACAATGTCCCGACTTTGTCACAATATTCAAACTTAAAAATCACTTACAATATCACAGATTAGCTGCTAGTGAAAGACGGTGGTTTTATAAATTAACTCTCCGTCCGAAGCGTTTTGTCTCAGTTTTAAATGGTTAAAATAAATCAGTTTATTAGCTCTTGGGCTAAAGCTAAAGTTAGCTTGTGTTAGCTTAACGCCGGTGCTTTCATTCATAACGTTAGCGTAACGACAGTTAGCTTTCTAGCTAAACGTTAGTGGCGCTTCTTACACTAAAAGCTTCACATATTCAACATCCACCTGTCCAGTTAATCAGCCAGTTTACAGTTAAACAGCATCAGAGAGAAAGTTAAAGTCATATAGTTAAATATAAAACTCACGTTCTCCGCACTCACACCGCTCATGTACAACAGGAAACAACCAGAGTGGCGCCGGCGACACAGCTGCTGTTATATCCTGCAGCGCCCCCGCAGGTCGGGAGCAGAACTACACTGGATCCATTTTGAAGTAACTAAGTACATTAACTTTGAAGTATTTCCGCTCTGCTTGAGTATTTCCATTCTCTGCTTAACTACTTTGACTACTCTACATTTCAGTGGCACTTATCATACTTTACTAGTTACTAGTTACTTTGACATGTATAATGTACTTCAGGAACTACTCACCAGTACATA
>OMLM01013215.1:7529-20624 GCA_900302695.1 Helostoma temminkii | reverse complement strand
ACCTCACACTCTATAAATGACTAAATATAATGTAAATGTCTATAAATTCATCCATCCATGGTGTGTTTGCAGCAGCAGGGCGGTCACACACACACACACACACACTCTCACACACACACACACACACACACTCTCGCCTGCTGATGGTATATTTCCAGTCTGCAGAGCAGAGCAGGTGCTCCACAGTCTGAACACAGGTGAAATGAAAGAATTACAGTTAACTTCCTGTCACAGATCAGATTTGTTTGTGTTTTGAAAACTGATCGCACTTCTCTGAAGTGAGGATCCGGTTCAGTCTGTCATGGACCTTTGAGGGTTAGATAAAGCTTTTACAGTAATCTATAACTGATTAATCAGTGATGAACACAACTGTTAGTTGATGTCCTTATCATTTAATCCAATCAGAAGCAGGTCAGACGGTGTCTCACTGCGTTTGATGCTGGAGTCGAACACAGTCGTGTTTCCTTTTTTGAGTTTTATTCTGAAACATGAAAAAGTTCCAGTGTATCTTATTCACAGATCATTAGCTGGTGTAGAAAAGCTGTCGTGACTCATAAAGAGAGAACAGTGTTACATGACGAGACTCAGCGTTAACGCTGTGTCTGAATGAAACTTTATAGGATGTTGTTAAGCTCCAGAACAAACTGGTTTTATTCACTAAACAAACATCCTGCAGTCAGTCAGTTATTGATGCTGGCTGGGTGTGTCTGCATGACCTCAGTGAACGCTCAGACCTACAGTTACTGTACAGTTACAGTTACTGTACAGTTACAGTTACTGTACAGTTACAGTAACTACCAAAAAAACTAGCTCCAGGTGACGACTCCTGGTTTTCACCTGTGAAAATGTGTCACAGGTGATTATAAATTATCCGTCAACATGACCAGCAGAACTGTGTGCACACACACTGGACACAGCATCAACAACAAACTGCACGTCCTGAAAAAGAAATAACGCCCTGGTGCACTGAGCAACACACTCATGATGACAGGTGATGACGGAAACATTGTGAGAACAGTCGGTAACTTCAGTAACAAGCGAGCAGAAATGCAGATCCCTCATCAGCAGTGGAACCATGTCCCGTTCAGTTAATCCAGGAGAAGAAACCAGCACTGGGTCAGTCAGAACTACAGACAGAACAGGGACTTTTACAGAAAGTGTTTTATTTTGAAAATTAACCAGATTCTCTATCAGTTGTGCGTCTTTACTTCCTGCTTGTCTTGTCTGCTGTGTGCTGCTTGACGCAGCTCTGCGGTAAAGCTGTACTGGCTGCGGTATCAGATCATCCTTAACGTGAACTTTCCTGACGTGTTGCAGGGAGAAGGACTTGGCTGCGAAATGCATCATCAGGATGGAAGGAAACAAAACCTCCATCACCAACCTGAAGGTACTGAGAATCCTCCCACAGGCTGTAAAGATGATTTTAACTCTCGTTATGTTGAACTTTTTGTTTTGCGTTCTGCTTTGTTAAGTTCGGAGATGGCGTCGCCGGAGATTCAGTGAGGGAACGAACCAAAACCTTCACGTACGACTTCTCGTACGACTCCACGGACTGTAGGAGCTCCACCTTTGTCTCTCAGGAAAAGGTGAGTGACACAAACGATTTGTCGTCTTTCCCTTCATCTGGGTTTGGTTTCCCACCGGAGGAGTAAAGATCAGAGACTTGTCTGTCAACTGATACAAGTCAAGTCGACTTCAACAATATACAGGACAGTACACAGTGAAACGAAACGTTTCCCTGCAACCAAGGTGCAAAATTAGACAACATTAATTAAATGAAAATTTACACATACTCTAAAACTATAATACTTAGAAAAACTATAAATACACAAAGTGCACACGTCTAAACGTCTTCAACGTGGATTCTCTTAACCAGACTGAAGTTAGTGCAGCTGAAATGTTTTTGCTGTTCGTGGGTAAAAGATGTTCAGAAAACACAGAACCTCAGTGTTTTTTCACTAACTTATATTTATAAAGGTGTGTGTGTGTGTGTGTGTGTGTGTGTACGTGTGTGTACATGTTTATACTTTATAAAGCATCAGAACGTCTCATTAAGTTTATTTTAAATTCCCTATAAGAGGATTTTCATAAAAAACTGACCACATGTTCAGAGGTGACTGAGGTTAATCTGGTTTACTCTTCAGTGAATAATGATCAGATGGGTTTTTTGGGTTTTGGATGAAGGAGGAAAATTAAACATTTATTCAGCCTGAGCGGCTCAGTGCTGATAGATGTTTACTTCTGTCCACAGAAGCCTCCAGATGGGGTCAGGGTTCGGATCCCACACTTCAAAGATGTTTTCCTTTTCCCACAGGACATCGAGTATTTGGCTTGTAAAATGACATAAAAGATAAACTTTAATTTGACTAATCATTTTTATCTGTTACGCTGCTGATTCAGGCGCAGGTCTTCTTTAGACTGGACCATGTGAAGCTTCACAAGTGAAACTGAAAACATCCTGACTCAGATTTCCACCTTGTGTTTCAGGTCTTTAAAGATTTGGGCTCTGATGTGCTGAAGGCAGCGTTCGAGGGCTACAACGCCTGCGTCTTCGCCTACGGTCAGACCGGCTCGGGGAAGTCCTACACCATGATGGGTGCTCCGGTGAGACTCTTACCTTCCAGGTGTTCTTATCTAGAGACACTTCAGAGGGTGTGATACGCCTCAGTCCTGGTGATTGATCATCTGATTACTGATCAATTTATCACGTGATCAATGCGGACAGGAGCGATTAGACACGATCAGTCCTCTGAGGCCTCTGAAATAAAAAATAAGACAGAATCTAATTTTTTCAATTGTTTTCAAATTTACTCCAGACTCCTGCAGAATCAGGACGATGACGTGTAAACACAGAATATTTATTATTCTATACTGAAAACCTTTGGCATAAAAACGTTTGAGTTCAAAGGTTGTGAACACGTTTGCTGTTCAAATAAAAGCTCCTGGTTTAGTTTGGTTTTAGCTTTTCAAACGATTTACTAACTAACAGGACTGAAAAGATGAAATAAGAAGCTTCAGTCCACAGTGAATTCAGATGACCTGTTCCTCAGTTACTTATCAAACATGTTCTGTAATGTACATAAAGCAGAAACAACCAGAAAATGACTCAGCATCCAAATAGAAACAGCAGAACTAACCCACACAACACCCACAGTGCTTCTTTTAAAATGTCCCTCCTACTAATCCATAATACTAATAATAATAATAATAATAATGACGGGTTCAGTCCTGGTGACGGACCAAAGGTCACGATCTGTCTGAACTTAATCTGCAGTTTGGTTTGAATTCAGAGGCCAAACACGGGAAGCCTCATGAAGCTTTGTTCAAATGCTGGATCTTATCTGCACAGAGCTGAATTAACAGGAACAAACCAGCAGGTTCCTTCATTTACTGAAAAATATAAACACTAACTCTGAACATAAAGATCAGAAGAACCTGTGTGATTGTTACGAGTAGACGTCTGGATCTGTTTACATCTGTCTATTTTAACTCAGGACCTGAAAATCTGCAGACAGAGAGCTGATTATTTCCATTAATGATCAATCTGTGGGAATTAGTAGTGATGGTTCACTCATGAAGCTTCATGGTTCTTCTTCTGCCATCAACTGGACAATAAATGTAAAACAGGCTGAGCGGTTATTTGGTGTGAAGCTTTGAATTGAATACATGAATGAATTTGTGAAGCCAATACATAAATTATGAACTTAATATGGTGTCTCTTTATTAGAACACAATACATTTACTGTCTGGTCTCTGGACTTTACTGGAGTCTGTGTTTGTGGTTCCAGGGAGATGCAGGTCTGATCCCGAGGATCTGTGAAGGTTTGTTCAGTCGCATCTCTGAGGCCACTCGATGGGACGAAGCTTCATTTCGTACTGAAGTCAGGTGAGTCCAGTTTGAACTTCACGTGGATTAGAACCCTGAACCATCCAGTCAGTTCTCACTTCAGCTGAGGTTTCCACTGCATGAATCTGAGAGGATGATGAAGTGATTTATCTCAACCTGCTGTTTCTTCATCGCTCTGTCTGAACAGTGCAGCTTTGTGCTGCAGAGGAGAGTGAACCTGGATTAACTGTTTACAGAACATGTCAGTGTAGAAACCTTCTCATGTTAATCCAGAGCTGCTGCTGCGTCACTAATAAACTCTGACTCTGTGAGGAACTGGTCAAAGTGTCTCTGCAGCCACTCTGATGCCACGTAGTGACACGTCCTCACTACAGAGGATCTGATCTGGTCTGGTCCACAGTCTCCCAGTTCATAAACCTCATGTTTGAACAAGGACCTACAGCATTTGGACCAAGTAGCTCAGTGAGTTAGAGCAGGAAGGAATCAGCTGTTAATCAGAACTTACTGGACTTTCAGACTGGGTACCTGCAGACACAGCTTTAAAGGCCCAGGTCATAAACTGTAGTTACAAACAGCTTTCCTTTGGTGTCTGCAGCTACCTGGAGATCTACAACGAGAGGGTGAGGGACCTGCTGAGGAGGAAGTCCACCCAGACCTACAACCTGAGAGTCAGAGAGCACCCGAAGGACGGGCCGTATGTGGAAGGTCCAGACCTGACTCTTCACTCTTACTTTGTACTGGTTGTTGTTGGTTAACTTAATTTAGTTTACCTAAAATAAACTCCTGTTCTCTGCCTCCTGACCTCAGATCTGTCCAAACACCTGGTGCAGAACTACAGCGACGTCGAGGAGCTGATGGAGGCCGGAAACATCAACCGTACGACCGCCAGCACCGGCATGAACGACGTCAGCAGCCGCTCCCACGCCATCTTCACCATCAACTTCACACAGGTCAGTGACTGAGCTGGTCTCAGAGGTGAACACACCTGAGGACTGTCGTCGTTAAGCTGTATCATGATGTGAGAAGTAAGCTGGTGTTTATGACCCAGCCACTGTGCTCCTGAGAGCAGCACAGCTTTAGAAATGCTTTAATGCTTGTCACCAGTAAATGTCGTTCTCCTTAGGCGTCACTGGGATTCATCCATTTACCATTAAATCTGCAGCCCAGTGCTCTGCTGGTTTTCCTCCGTAAATAATCATTTAAATGTCTCAGGCCAAGTTCGACGCAGAGATGCCCAGTGAAACAGTCAGTAAGATCCACCTGGTCGATCTGGCCGGCAGCGAGCGAGCCGACGCCACCGGAGCCACGGGAGTCCGACTGAAGGAAGGAGGGAACATCAACAAGTCGCTGGTCACACTGGGCAACGTCATCTCCTCACTAGGTCAGAAACGCTGCTCTGATACACGACCGTTCCTCAGTTTTAAGCCTTAAGTTAAAGTTGTACACGATAAGAAACCACCTGAGACTAATTACTACTCTACTGTCGTTAAATTAATCACTTCCTACCCCTGTTAAATGGCCATGGCTTTTTCCTGACTGTGTAGAACAGTGTTACATTGTGCTGCCATCAACTGCTGCAGATCCTGTTCCTCTTTCAGCTAATTTAACTTCGCTGTGATGTGTAATAGATGAAACTGTGCGTAAACAAGCCAAAACAATCAAAAACTGAAATGATTTTTATTAAATAAAATTAGAATCGACACAAATTCCAAAAAGTGATAAAAAATGTCTAAAGTTTCAGGAAGACTGAACAGTTTTATCTGTATTCCCTGAATGTTCAGTTCAGCTTTGTCTGATCGTCAAGTGTTGCGTTCAGCGTTGCTGAAGACGTCCTGTTTTAAAGGGTTAATATTGTTTCTCATGATGTTGCTTTTACATATTAGTTATTAAATCTTTTCCACTGTGGGTGCAGGAGTGTAAAGCCCAACACTTCTGTTAGTGACACACATCTGTGCATTTGATGAAGACAAAAACATCCAGAATGTTTTAAAATAAAATGTTTCCTGTTTCCGTGCAGCCGACATGACGCAGGACGGCGTCAACACCAACCTGAAGAAGAAGTCGGTGTTTGTCCCCTACAGAGACTCGGTGCTGACCTGGCTGCTGAAGGACAGCCTGGGGGGCAACTCCAAGACCATCATGATCGCCAGTGAGAACAAAACCAACATGAAGCGAAACGCATGCAGATATCGTGAATGTTTGTGATTTAAGTTCTGTTAAACTGACTTCTCCTCGCAGCTGTTTCCCCCGCTGACGTAAACTACGGCGAGACCCTCAGCACTCTGCGATACGCCAACCGAGCCAAGAACATCATCAACAAACCCACCATCAACGAGGACGCCAACGTCAGGCTGATCAGAGAACTGCGGGCTGAAATCGCCCGACTCAAAGCTCTGCTGGTTCAGGGGAACCAGGTAAAGAGTTGGGGTCCAGATGAATGAATCTGTTTACGTTCGGACGATCATGTTGTTCACGTGACTCATGTCTGTGTCTGTCAGATCGCTCTGCTGGACTCGCCCACCGCTCTGAGCATGGAGGAGAAACTGCAACAGAACGAAGCCCGAGTGAGTTCGACGGTTCCGTAAATGACACCTGAGCTTGTCTGGTCTTCACCTGAACAGTTTACATTCATGAACCTCACCTGTAGCTTTTATTCTGCTTTAGTATGACTGAATAGATTTTACAGTCTAGTTCTGCACTTCAGTCACTTTCTTCTCACTCGGTACTGATTCATCTCTGCAGGTCCTAGAACTGACTAAAGAATGGACCAACAAATGGAATGAGACCCAGAACATCCTCAAGGTAACAGAACTTTATTTCCATCTATCCAGTTTGTCTTCCTGTTTTCATTTTGCTGACTAACGAGGTTGTTTTATTAGCTTATGTGAAATAATAACCGTGTCTGCAGGAGGAGACTCTGGCTCTGAGGAAGGAGGGCATCGGTGTAGTGCTGGACTCTGAGCTGCCTCACCTCATCGGCATTGACGACGACCTCCTCAGCACCGGCATCATCCTCTACCACCTGAAGGTCAGTGAGTCGTGTTTCTGCTCATATCTGGGTCCAGGAGGAGACAGTTGTTACAGAACATCAGTCCAACGTGAGGTCTTTTAAACTGTTCCTCTTCCCCTGCAGGAGGGACGGACGTACGTGGGAAGAGAGGACGCGTCCACAGAGCAAGACATCAGTGAGTTGATCCATCAGCTGGAAAATCCTCTAGTCATTCATCCCAAATCGGTTACTTACAGTTTCCCAGATACACTAGATTAGACTGTTTTTAGGAAGGAGTTAGCTTTAGTGTAGAACTGTACAGTGAAGCTGCAGAGGGTGGAGCAGCTCCATGTTAAAACACTACAGTTTAACAATGGGACGTCATTAAAGTTCATGTGCGTGTAAAGGCAGACGTCCCAACACTTTTGGCACTGCAGTGTATGTTCGTTTTGTTGGTTGACTTATGTCAGTGTGAAACCTTCTGTCATTAACATGACACAGGATCCGTGCACATGGATGAATATGTACAAACATAATTCACCTTCCAGAGTACTACTAGTGTTTCTATAATGTATCATTTAAAAACTAAATAATAGAGAAATGATTTCAGCTCATTATTACATGAAAACAACATTAGAACTTTTTCTGTAGTTCAGAACTAAATGAATTCATCTTCCACTGAATCATTAATGATCTTTATAACTGTGCAGAAGCTGATGTGTCATGTCTCCTCCTCAGTCCTGCACGGTCTGGACCTGGAGAGCGAACACTGTATGTTTGAGAACCAGAACGGTACCGTGACACTGGTGCCGCTCGGCCGGGCTCAGTGTTCAGTTAACGGAGTTCAGGTGACGGAGCCGTCGCCGCTCAACCAAGGTGAGGAGCGGGAATCAAACAGCTCTGACTTTTACCTGCGGTTAAGTAATCAGATTACTCAGAGGAACCAGGTTCACTGGGAGTTACTGGAGATCCACTTGTACATGCAGAAGAGGAGTAATCTGATTACTGTACCTCGGGCTTAATTTGGAAGTGTGGTTCACAGATTATAACTGCGGAGCTGAAACACGCAGACAGACCAGAACAAACTTAATATAGAAATCACGGTGAAAAGTGGCTCATTTAGACGAATACACTTTGTGTTAGTTTCAGTTTTATGTGGACTTGATTTAAAAACGAGGTACCATCATGATTCCTCCATCGTTCAGCCTTTGTCCTGCACATGTGTGACTAGAAACCTGGTGACGTGTTCACATGATACGGTCTGTCTTTGTGGGAGGAATCAGGTTTCTCTGATCCTCTGCCCTGATTTCCTGTTTACATGAAATCAGGCTAGTGGAGAAAGTCGACTGTAACCTGGTTACTAAAGTCCATGTAAGCGTCACTTGGGCTGAGGCTGGTTTCACTCGTTCATAAGAACAGATTAGGACCAAGTTATTTCTGTTTCTGTTCAGGTGCTGTTATTCTGCTGGGCAGAACCAACATGTTCCGCTTCAACCACCCTAAGGAAGCAGCCAGGCTGAGGGAGAAACGTAAGGTGAGACTGTCACTGCGTTCACACTGTGTCTGAACCTGAACATCAGACTGAGTTAAAGAAATAAAGAAGCTGTCTCCACTGGTCTTTTCATTTCCTCGGACACAAAGTAACGCTGAGCTTCTCTTTCCCAGAGCGGCCTGCTCTCTTCGTTCAGCCTGTCCATGACGGATCTGTCCCAGTCCTGTGAGAACCTCTCCACTGTGATGCTGTATAACCCCGGGTGAGTGACTAACCCTGCGCCAGCTGCATGTGACGATCAGCTGCTTCTGCCCTCAGCATCCAACACCCCACTGGACTCTAGGAGCTGATTCTGTCTCATATTTATGTGTCTTCATATATACAGATAAAATGAAATTTGATCATTTCCCTCTTCTCTCTATGAATATGGTCAGAGATTCATTATGAATTATGTAGTGTCTGGGATGAATCCACATCAGACCTGCTCTAAGTGTATTTAGTGTTTGGTTTTTTGTTATTTATTTATTTTTTTTCCCTTAAGCTCATGTAGTTTTCCTTATTCTTCCTGACTTTTGTTTTCATCATCAGGCCAAATAGTTTCACTGATTGGAAAAAAGTTCTCATAAGTTGATCAGTAAATCTGATTAACTGGATCAGAATCTCAGGCAGCAGATCACAGAACTATTCTATAATAATCCAGTCTCCTGATAAGATGTATATCTGATATCAAACACAGTTTCCTGTGATTAACTGTCCTACATGTCCTGTTGACAGTCTCTTCACTGAGAAGGGCCCCGTCTTCCTCAGGTAGATTATGTCCACTTCCTGTCTAACTGTCCTGTTCCAGACTGGTCCGGTCTTTGACCCTGAACCCTCGTTGTGTATTTGTAGTGTTTTGCACGTCGCCCTGCTGCTTCTGCTTCCATCCAACATCTGACAGTAGAAAACATGTCGTTGCTTTTATTCACACGCTGCCATGCTTTTCATGTGAAGCTTGTCACGTTAAGTGTCGACTGCTGCTTTTACTGACATTATTCATCGTGGTGTCCGGTGCAGACGTGTCTCTGTTCTGTACTGGTGAAATAAAGGAAGCTGATGGCTGTTTGTTTTCTCAGGCTGGAGTTTGAGAGGCAGCAGCGAGAGGAGCTGGAGAAACTGGAGATGAAAAGGTAAAAGCTGACGTGTAGATTTTCATCTTGTAGCATCATGTAGGTAAAACACACCTGGTCTTCAGAAATGATATTAGTGTAGAACTTCAGGAGCTGGAATCTAATTAAAACACCACAGGAACAACCTGAACCAAAAGGCTTTACGGTAGAAGTACAGAGCAGCATGTTCTCCAGCAAAGACTGGACTCTGTACTGTGGCTGCAGGTTCCCTACTCTGAGAGTTTAAACTAAAACTGGCGTCTACTTGTTGATGGATTTGTGACCTTGTTGAGGGGGAAAAAAAAATGTTTTCTATGAATTATTTATTAATAAATTTTAAATTGACTTTTTTTTATTGTTCCTCTCTGGTGTTTGTAGTTTTCTACCAAAACTCAAACTAACAAAAGTTTGGACTCACCTTCTCCTTCAGTGGTTTTTCCTTATTTGTATTATTTTAAACACTGTACATTTAAAACCGAAGACATCTGACCTAAGAACACGAGTGGAATTATTTTAAAGTATTTTAAATCCTTCACAGTATCCACCAGTCTCATGAGGTAGTCACCTGGAACAGTTTCCAACAGTCCTGAAGTTAAGTTTAGTTCTTATTGGCTGCTTTTCCTTCACTCTCCGGTCCAACTCATCCCAAACTTAAGTGATAGTGGAGGTCAGGTGACCTGATGCAGCAAATGGTTCTTACAGAACCTAGAGGGTGTTTAGGTCGTTGTCCTGTTGGAAAACTAATGATGGTCCCACTGAGTCCAAACCAGATGGTATGTCTGCTTAATGCTGTGGATCCATTTTGGTTCAGCGTGTCCACAGTTTGACTAAGTCACCATCACACCTCCTCCTCCAGCTTCACAGTGGGTCCATGGTTCCCCCTCTCTACGTCTGACGGACGGAGGTTAGAACCAGAATCTCTAATGTGGACTGAGCAGTTTTCAGACTGACTAAAGTAACGATGGACTGTCTTTACTCTCTGCTGAACCGTTTCTGTCACAGTGATTAGTAGAGTAGCTGTAGTGGCACTAACAGAGCAGAGAAACTGCTGAAGGTTTGTCCAAACACTTGACTGGTACATTTGTGGAGCATCAGTGTAAAGTCAACTCTGACAGAGTTATTTAATAGAAATAAAAGGCTCTGGGGTGAATTCCTGACCTTTCAGTCATGTCTTGTGGTCTTCATCGCTCTAAAGCAGTTTTTTATGTGTGTGCTTGTTGTTGTTGTTGTTGTTGTTGCTGTTGCAGGAGGCTGATCAAGGAGATGGAGGCGAAGCAGCAGAGTGAGAAGACAGAGCTGGAGCGCCTCCAGCAGGAGGTGGAGAGTCAGCGTAAGGAGTCTGAGGAGGTGCAGCAGCGGATCCTGCGTCAGGAGGAGAGCCTCCGCCGCCGCAGCCAGGATATCGAGAGCCGCCTCAGGGATTTCCTGGCAGAGAAGGAGCGCTTCGATGAGGAGAGACGTTCAGAGATCCAGGGGATGGACCTCCAGCAGCAGAGACAGCAGCAGGAGCGCGAGGAGGATGAGGAGCAGCGGCGGCAGCAGGAGGCCACGGAGCAGACGGAGATCTACCGCGAGCTGGAGAGGCTGAAGAGGGAGCGGCAGGAGCAGCAGGTTCGTCTGGAGACGGAGCGACGGCGGCTGGAGGAGCAGGAGCGGGAGCAGCTGAGTCTGGTGGGGAAGCTGGAGGAACAGCTGAGGGAGAAACACGAGGCGGCCACCACCCGGCTGGCCCAAGAGGACGTTCACCGCCTGGAGGAGGAGCGGCGAGCACTGACCGAGATCAGAGAGGCGCTCCTCTGTGCCAAAGAGGCTGGAGAGAGGCCTGACGTGGAGGACGCCGATGAGGAGGTGAAGTCTGCCCAGGCTCGATACACAGACTTCAAGGCGGCTCAGGTGAAGGAGCTGGGTCAGCTGGAGGAGGGACTCCGGCAGCAGAGGGAGCACCTGGAGAAGGAAGTGGCTGCTGAGCGTAATGCGCTGTTGCTCCTCGCCCACAGCCTCAGAGAGCAACAGCAGCAGCTGAAGGAGACGCAGGAGAAGGGAGCTCAGGACGCTACGGTCGTCTGCCAGGAGGAGCAGCTGGTCAGACAGGCGGAGCACAGGCTGCAGTTCAAGGAGCGGCAGCTGGCCAACCTGGCCGACGGCCTCCTCCCCGCTCTGGCCGAGGAGAAGCAGAGAGCCGCCGAGATGCTGGAGCGCAGCAGCGGAGGCTCCAACGGGAACTGGGACAGTCCACCGGGCCTGGACAACACCCTGTACCAGGTGGAGAAGGAACTGGAGGACAAAGAGGAGAAACTGAACCTCCACTGGCACAACACCCAGCAGCTCCAGCAGCTCCAGGAGACCTACGAGTTCACGGCCAACGTGGCTCGACAGGAGGAGAAGGTGAGGAGGAAGGAGAAGGAGATCCTGGAGTCCAAGGAGAAGCAGCAGAGGGAGGCGATGGAGCAAGCCGTGGCCCGGCTGGAGAGGAGGCACTCTGCCCTGAGGCGCAGCATCTCCCTGGAGCCCGACACCGAGGAGCAGAGACAGAAGAGCTCGGTCCAGAGGAACCAGAGGACGGATCTGGACCAGCAGAGGTCAGAACATATGAACTAGTGTAGCAGTGAATGGTTCATCTTTAAACAGGTCCTCAGTTTATGGTTCAGGTCTTTACTTCAGTGTGGATCTGAACATTTATTCATCTAAAGATCAGGAAGAGACAGAAGTTGTTCAGCTCTTAGAACATTTTAACACAGATGACTCCCGACCCTGTAAACCTTCTGTTGGTACTGAGGAAGGTCCTGACTTGTCTTTGTCTCCAGAGTGGAGCGGGAGATCCAGAAGCTGAGGCAGAGGATCAGCGAAGGAGAAGATAACAGGACTCACTCAGTCGGTAACGATGAGAAGACCAGTTCCCCGGTCAGCCACATCCAGAGTCTGAACACTCTGCTGCCGCTGTCGGACGACAGGTACCTGACACCTCACTGCGTCTTTAAAGGTTTTCAGGATTAAAATATGTAGAAGGTTCAAAAAAAGTTCAGAAACACTTTGATTGTTCATTAGAGAGAAAATATGTCACATGTAGATCTGATCTGTGACATGAAGGTTAGTTCATCATCACTTTAACCAACATGCTGCCGGAATATTACATGTAGATTATAATAATCTGTAACTGCCACAGATTAATGAGCAGATCAGGAACATTCAGCTTCTCAGTGTCAGTTCTATTTCTTTCTTAAAAACCTTATACTGTGTTTCTGTATTTAAATGTCCCAATCATTAACGACTAAATCCAGTTGAATAATGAGATTCAAAGTATGAACCCACTCTTCGGTACTCTGGCTCAGTGAGGTAGACCAGGGTCGACCTGTTGACGCTGTGTATGTTCTAACAGGATTAATGCGTACATCGAAGAGGAAGTCCAGCGGCGGCTACGCAAGATGAATCTGCTGAATGGAAGCAGCCACATGGATCGGTCACTGTCCCACGAGTCACTCAGGGTGAGAGTTAACTTATTTAATCTGTGGGGATTTTATTAAAGTTGTTTACAGGGCTTCACTATTTTAGCACTTTGTTTTTATAATGATTATCAGTAGTGATTCTTCTACTGCTGTTATTGTGTCATTGTAAATTAAAT
>OMLM01013214.1:0-10495 GCA_900302695.1 Helostoma temminkii | reverse complement strand
TATTGGAAAACGAATCAATAATGGAAATAATCAGTAGCTATGTTGCTTTTCTTTCTCAGTTTTGTACACTTGTAATGAAATGTTTGTACAGACAGATCTGCAGCATCAAGGTCTGCATCTACTAAACTTAGTGGGCAAAGATCCAGATTCTGGTATGAGAAGTGGGGGCAAAGTAGCGCACACTGCCCTGGGGAAGTGTACTGAAGCTAGGTCACAGACTGACTGGTGATGGCCTGGGGGTCTGCAGGGAGGTGTCTGGTCACATCACATATAAATCACCTGGTCACACATACAGAAAGCTTTGTTTAGCCAGTGATGGGTTATACTCTCTGAGGACAATACAACTCCCAGAGATACAGTACCCATATTTCATACACACATATACACATACATAAATGCACTGGTTAGAAAAACGAGAGCATGGACAAAGCTCCAGTGAGAGTTGGAGGGATCTCTGGCTGTGGACAGTCAGCCTGTGTGGCAGCTGAGCAGGACATGAGGTCCCTTTGGAGGCTGTTAACTAAAACTAGGTCTGTGTGCAGTTTTATGTCATTTGGGGGTGGGCATCATCATCAAAACCACAAATATCATTACCATTATTATTACATGCTGGAAAAACTGAACTTATTAAACCACAGCAACAACACTCTGCTATTAGCATAACATGCATAATGAACTAATGACAGTAGCTGATGAAGTCACAGAAGTATTTATCCAATGCTTTTAAACATATTCCATTTATTGGAATTTAAACTCAAGTCAGTTATTGATGTCTCTTTCTAAGTATCATCTTTTACAAAAGTGTGCATTTCATTCTAAATATCAATCCTTTGCAAAGTATGACATAGAATAATGACCACGCTGCTGCTACTTGGCTGCACACAGAGCTGCGGAGACAGATTCATAACTCAAGAAGATCCTCACTCAACACAAGCTAATCACCAGGCAGAGCTGGTGATACACTCTGATTAGTAGAGGGAAATGCATTCCTGCTACATGCGATGCCACACATGCAAACACGTCAAAAACTCATAAAGAGGTGACACACACACACAGAGGCGTGGCAGGCAGTAACAGTCCAATCACAGCCTGATTGATTTTCAGAGCTCTCGGGGGACTCAGTCAGTCAATAAGGGACTCTGTTAGACAACTGAAGACATGATGGATGTACCATACATCTGGGCTTACAGTATTTCAGCTGCCTTGTACTAGACAGAGAATCAAATCAAAACATTTTCTACAGAATTAAGTGGCGGTAAGCCTGCACATATATGTAGTATAATTATTTAGTGTAACTTTGTGCTACTCCACAAGGCAAGTACATTTATGTTCACGCCACCAGTGATATAAAGTGATAAAGTGACAGCGTTTTGAGTGATAATATTAACATTTCCAAAAATCAAAACCAAAATAGCACAGTTGCTGAAAAATTCATTTAATTTATGGCAATGCTAAACCACGATTATATCATTAACATATGTTGAGAAAAGCTACAAAGGCTTAATTTTTTAAGTCGATCTCTTTATCGTGTCATTTTTATGGTTGCAACATTGCTCTTTCATCAGAGAGTGATTGGCATAACGAATGATCTTCGGTGTGTATTAAATGATACTGGAAAATTTTTCATATGAGCATAATCTTATGTCTTAATGAAGCACCCTGAGTGGACTTGAGTAAACACCGGCAGGAAATTTTTCAGTGAATGTGTTAAAAAATCAAATTAACAGTGCTGTGTCAATAGTTTTGCTATTCATGGCAGGTCTGCTAAGCATATGTAGAGCAGTAATAGGCTCGCAGAAGTATTTGGCCAGTGCTGTAGCACGAAGCACACATTTGTGGTTGTTTCTGTCAGCAAGTCAAATGTAACATTTTCTCTCTGCACGTGGGGCTGATAAATTATTAATAGCATGTATTTGAGGAGCTTTCTCAGAACCCGCTTCTCGCACATCACTCAGCCTCTCTACTGTTCTTCCTCTCTCCGCTGATGTCACAACACACATCTGTCTTTCCCTGTTTTTCCTCTTCAGTGTTCGTCTCGTTTCGTCGTCGATCTAAAGGGTAATATTGGAAGACTTGCATCTGGACAACTTAATATTTTTCTTTGCATATGAACTGCGTGGGAGCTTTTACTCCGCACAGTGTGTGTTTCCCCTTGCATCTAAATGTCTCTCCTCTCCACTGCAAGCTACTGAAAAGTAGGGCAGACGCCTCATTTAACACTTGGGTGCGATCATTACACACTGTATACGTTTAACATCAATAAAACTGAATAAATCCAGCTACTTTTCCAATAAAGGTGGTGTTGTGCATAAAAAGCTAGCTGATATGTGATGTGGCAATATGTTAACATACAAAAGCCCCTGAGTTGGCACTCTAATGTATGACTACTGTATGCGGCGTGCTAAAAGGAAGGCAAGGCTCTGAATTTATGTACTTCTATATTCACTTGCTTCCATACATATTCACATATGTTAGGGGGTGTGTTGGCACGCATGACTTTTTCTTCCTTTGTCTTTTCTTTTTGCCAAGATGCTGCGTGGAAAGCCCCTGGTTCATGACACACTGAGTCAGTCCCAGTTAGGAGGAGAAGCAAGCAACAGCAGATTAAATTATACAGGAGAAACCAGAAATAGCTCTAGTGCTGAGGCCGCGTGGACACAACGCAAGAACACGGCAATGTGAGTTGCCACAGAGCAGTCAACTAGATTAGTCCTGCCCGGATCACAGAACGGAGCCAACCACTGTAGATTTGCCTGTCATACCACACTTCAGTGCACGGTGGGACAAATAAGAAAGGGCTAGATACATTTGACCTTTAGTGACCAAACAATGAAAAATGTTAGTAGAGGAAAGTACAAATGCAGGTTTGGTTAGAATGGCTTTAGTCTTGTGTACATTTTGTACCAGACTTCATTCAAAAAAGTTCTCCAACTTTCTGCCAAATGTTTAACAGTGAAAACATACGAGTAAGAGCCAACAGTGGTACTGCTGTGCTGTGAACTCAAAGGGAACTTTTGACCAAGAACTCCTCTCCTCTTTACTCTGTACTTACACATAAACATAACCACCCACTTTACAGCATTGTGTAAAGGGATGTAAAACATTTGATGAAGCTGTGCGCAGAAACAAAGCTATGGCTAATGGAGATCTACTGTAGTCATTAATTGATTGATTCAGTGGAAAAATACAAGAAAAGATACATGAAGCTTTTTGTTAATCACTGACCAACAAGACTTGCTCATCTTTGTCTGCAATTTCTTACCCAAAACATGCAAGAGAGGCAAACCCAGGTCCTGGCCCTCCCTGCCAGAGCTGAGGGTAGATTCAGAGAAACAGAGGGCATCCTGAAAAAAGGGCCACTCAAACTCTCTTCAGTCTCACCACAGAAATCCACAATATTCCCAGAAATTCCCAGCAGTTCCACGCAAGCTTTGGCAGCACAGATCCATGCCAGACGTGCGAGGTGCGCAGAGGGTGGGGAGGGGAACACTGCTCCCCTTAGTCAGTCTCCCTCATCTGAGTTCTCTCCCTCTCCTGCTTGCTCTACCTCTACCAGTCCTGCTCCTTCAGTCTCTCCCTCTCTTTCGTTCATTCAGCCACTCACTCATGTCTTCCTCTCTGTCCTTCTTTAGGTGTCGTAACTTTATTCCTTGGAGAAATGAAGGGAGGTGAGTTTTGGCCTTTACTTTTCTCCCTCCACAAACTCCCCTCTCCTCAAATGATCCTTGTTAGCCCCTCCTTTCCCTTTACCTCTTACACACAAATACACACAGTCTATTCATTGACCAACCTCCACCCCTTTGGCTTCCTTGCGTTGCATACCTCACCTCTCTTCCCCTCCACTTCTCTTCTGCAAGCATGCTCGCTCATGTCTGTGCTAATGTCACTTCAATTTTTTATTGGCAACTTCCTGTTTCCAGATCTCCTCTCCTTCTTCAAAATATCTGCAGGACTCACCAGCATCAGCTGATGAGTCCTGCAGATATTGGACTGGGCTGGACAGACTAACAGGACCTTTGGCAGACATTGGTGACTTTAGAAAAGATAGAGCTACTCACTGTGGAATACTGATGTTGCATATAGAGATGCTCTTGCAGCCTCAAGGAAAAGTTCAATATGGACAAAATAATGAAAATGTAGCAACACATGCTCTTTTCTTTCAAACTCATTGGCCTTAGCGTAACACAGATTTTCTATAAAAAGGCCAATATGAAATAAAAATGATCGTTTCTCAAGATGAGTAACAGTCTTCATAATTACATATTGAATTATGTTGAATTATTGCTTTAATTGTACTCAATAGCACTCACTAATGATAATAATGACATGCTATATTGATCCCCTTGGGGAAATTGTTGTTGGACAGCAGCTGAAGGCACTATGACACCTTCTCATGTGGACAGGATGAACTGGGAGTCGAACCGCTGACCCTACTGAAAGTGATCCATATGGGCTACAATTCAGCCTTTGGGTCTTTAAGCTGCCCAATAAACACTTTCTTAGGCAAATATTCATACATAGAGTATATTCATTTTCAAGCACAAATATAAGGGACTGCTATATGAATGTATACATCTACATAAAGTACAGCACTGAATCAACATTATATCAGTGGTGTGGGTGCATTACATCACTCCACAGTCAGATCCATAAAGGGCTAAGAGCCAATTCATTTTGAGAAAACACCCTCTATTGATCCCTGCTGCACTTTATCACTTCCACTGTAACAGTTACCTCAATCCATAGACTAACCTGACACATAATCCGTGTGTGTTTGTGTGTGTCTGCCTCAGGGTGTGTACTATTAACATAATAACAGTACAGTAGGACACACTGGGAAACGGAACCGGTTGTGCTGTAGTAGGCATGTTAACTCTTGAACTGGTTTTTAAATGGATTCCTGTGTTTGATACATGAGAGCCACTATTTCACTGCATCCAACTGGTCTAAACTGGGTTGCTAGCAGCCTCTAGTGGCCTCCAACCATCCCTCAGACAGTCTGCAGATGGGTAATAGCAAATAATGATTTTATATACAGTACAGTATGTGCATATAAATCTCATCCATGCATCTCATGTGGATGTTTTTCTCTGGGTGGAGCCACAATAGCAACTGAAGTGATATGTTTCTACCTGCAAAAAGCATTGATTTGGGGACTTGGGAGTGGTGTATTTTCTCAGTACAACATTTTTGCACAGTGAGGTCAGGTTCTTATTCCCTTAATCCCAATACAACATGCTGGAGCTCACTGAAAACACACAGGCAGGAGGACAGACAGGCACAAGCGCACACTTACGCATTCACTTTGTCTCTCACAAAATCTTACTCATGGAAAAAGGAATTTAGATCATCATGGGACATTAAAACTCTCCATTAAAGTCTAGACTGATGTTGTTAGCAGCTTGTTGTACCTATTTAAAACGTTGAGGAAACTCCCACATGCACGTTCAACACATGCACTGACAAATGCACAGAGAGAGAGAGAGTGATATCTGATCACCAGCTCCAACAGCACAAACACACCCCAGACAAGATGTTTAAATATTTTGGTTATATTTGATAAAGCTTGAACAACAATTAAAATAGAAGAGAGAAGAGAGAGAGACGAGATGAGAAGAGGAAGAAGTGTGAGATAAATATTCCACATAGATTCTGCAATCTCCTCTTCTGTCGCAAGAGAGTCCATCACATTAAAGCTTTAATGCTAGAATAACACAGCATCCATCATGCTGAATGCTGCTCCAGAATACAGTGAGCCATTCAGGGCAGAAATCTACAATTCTCCGGGCAGGGAACATGCACACCACTGCACTGTGGATGTCCAACATTTGTACAGGGTGAGTCGAGAGCATGTGATAAATACACAAGCACTGAATAAGGTTTTCTTGCATATACTGGAGAGGCAATGTCGACAGAGAGAATAAGGAGCCATTCAGTGGACAGGCTTCCCATCACCCTCTTCTCTTTTGGCTGTCTGCAGTGCAGCCTAATGTAAATTTACAGCACTGGCAGACATTAGTTAAATTAACAGGGAGGTGAGCAAACATCAAATACAGCGGAAAGGAAACAGGAGGAAAGGTGACACAAAAAGATAAGAAAATTACATGAGATAGAAGGAATGGGACAGAAAGGAAAACAGAAAGGAGAAGACATGACGAAAGAAGGAAATAGAGTAGCAGAGAGGAAAAGACTGAACAGGAGACAGTGCAGAGAAGATGAGAGGAAAAAAGACAAATGCAGTAAGATTAAAAGAAAAAGTGGAAAACAAAGAAAAGTGATGAGGTCAAGAGATGAAAAGACACGAGAGGAAACAGAGAGGAACAGAGCATAAAAGAGGAGAGAAAAGAAAAGTAAGGAAGACACATATTCATTGAAACAAAAGGAGAATAACAGAGGGAGAGGGTTACCCCTCCATAACACCACAATAGTATCACCATAGTAACACACACGGAGAAAACCTCATCACCACCTTCTCTGCTTCCCTGTCTCATTTTCTACAACAAATTCACAGTCAGACACACACCTTACCAACAACACTCCCATCTCCTGTAGTCTGCCGGCCCTACCGTGCGGGGACGGTGTGAGCCGCGTTACCATGGAAACTGATCACCTCACTGCAATCCTCGGAGGGAATACATCAGACACAGAGCTTTACCTCTCCACTTTCACCTCCCAGTCGGTCATGTGACCACCTCTAGTGGTGCAGCTGGAGTCACAGAGCAGCAACAGACTGAATGGTCTTCGAGTACACTGCAAAAAGTGACCTTATATGCAGTTTAGACATACAGTCCTCTTTTATTTGTCCAATCAAACAGGATGGGGCCACTAATTGCATCACGCAAAGCAGATATATGTCTAGAATTTACATACCGGTTGAAGGGCAGAACTGCTGACTACTTGACAAACATACTGTCAGTCAGCCAACTGCGGCTGTAATAACTGGCTAGAAAAGTAGTGATAGCTTTCGCAGCAATTTCTTTTAGCCTTGAAAAAAAGTCTGATCACAGTGGGAATATTTTTTTTTAATTTATGCAGAAACAAGAAAGATTTTGGCAGGTTTGACCCACTAGCATAAAGAAAACTACACAGGGCTTGAGTAAATACCTAAACACACCAAAAAACAACAACAATAAGAATCTCAAAGCAGTCATCAAATAATCATGGTGGTGACATGAATTTATAAGGAACAACTGTGCCGTACAGTATCAGTGCAGAGTGGTACATCACTGGCAACAGTGTAGGTTCAACAGTGGCACATGTACATGAACTGTCCTATAATGATATAACTGGGGTCGGAAATTTTCAAGCAAACCGGGATTGAAGAAAAAAAGGACATGTTGAGCAAAACTGTCACTGAATTAACATAACGTGAAGGTGATTTATTGTATGGGGTTCAGGAGATATGTAACGAGCGTGTGTGTTTGCTTAAGGTTTAACACACATTACACACGCATACTGTACAACAGAGTGCGACAGGGGAGTGTGGTGGAATTGAGAGCGGGTGTAGAGATAAAGAGCTGCGGCAATGGGGCGGGGGGGTTGCTGCTGGTCTTGGTGCTGGTGGGAGGGAGTTGAGGCTTGAAGACACAGGCGGCTGCAGCACTGCACGCTACGGCGTCACCACAAGCAAAATTCCATCATCGCCAGACTTTATAACACCACCACTGCTGTCATCGGAGAGTTACAGCACTGCAACACTTAAGTTTTAAATGTTTTGACTTAGATTTGATCTTGGTTGATCTTTTTTGCGATGTAAAATTTGTGTCAAAATGCAAGATGTGTGCATGTGAAAAGTCCCAAAAGATGTTTCTACAGTACTTTTTAATAGTCTTCTTACTAGGGGGCAGATTATTTTTAAAAACTGCTGAGGATGCAGTGCATTATGTTGATCTGTTCAGTGTTCCTGCCTTAGGACAACTGCTCTAGAGGTGCCTGTGCCATTTAAAAAGCCTCCTCCAAAACTAATGCCACCCATCATCATCAGAGCATCACCTCAGGCACTGTTTCTCATGACCTCACATGTGTGCATGTTGGAGTGTGTCAAAGGAAACAGTGTCATTTAGACATACCAGAGTTGTTACACATGATTGATTATCCGCTAGAGAAAAGCAGAAAAAGACTGCGGTCCAGGTTTGGCTAATAACATTTGCTCTGGGGAAACAGGCAAAGAAGCACAGTGTGCTGATATCATTCAGTGAACTCCGGTTGGCCCTGTTCACACACATGTGCTATACAACCATCGGAACATGGCGCAGAGATGAAAGAGTCACAACTCCTTCATCAGAAATGAGCAAATACAGCTTGACCTGCAATAGGAGGAAATGTATGGGGAAAATCAAGACCGTTTTCTCGGGATTGCACAAACCCTTAATTATGGTGCATTACCATTCTGCAGTTGTGAAAGCAAGGTGACCCTATGCTTCTAGAGAAACTATCTAAGTGCCTTTCTCTAGAGGAAAATTAATACAACATATGATCTCCATGGTTTCCTACCATCTTTACCTGGAACAGCTGCCTGGATACCACTTGGAGATGTAACACTGACCTTGAATCAACACATAGAGGGATGCCAACCAGTCTTCTAAAGCTCATGGTCCATGACCAGACACCAAGCTCATTTTAGAGCTACGTCATTTGGTGGTTTAGGTAAAGCTGGCTGTATGCATGCAATGGTGAGTGGTTTGACTAGGACCAAAGCCCATCCTGATGTATATTTCATGCAGGATGAGAATTCCAGTTTTATTTTAAGGCATGTATTGCAGAACAAAGTCACATGCACTGGCAGAAGGGAGATATAAAAGACAACGTGCAGAAGTCTAAGCCCATTCAGTCCTTCCTCAGTCTCTCATTCCCACCAATGCCTCCCCCTCCCCCTGTGAAGTCTTACCTTGTCTCGCTTGGCCCCCCGCAGAGGAAAGAAGCAGGCGAAGAGGAACTTGCCCCAGCTGATGACAGCAGCCAGGCACCAGTTGAGGCGAGCCATGCCTGCGTCTGTCCTGTACTGTCTGCCAGCCTCTTATCTTCCCCCCTTGGCTCCGGGATAGGATCCTAAAACCCCCGAAAAAGAACGATGTCAAGCAAAAAAAAGACCCAGTTGATACAGGAGGCCCTCTTGTCTTAGCCCGTGGATCAGAAATGAATTGAAAGCCTTCCTTCAAGTTAAACAAGTGGGGATTTATTCCCCTTTCAGGGTTTTTTTTTGGCAATTTCGGCTCAGTCTGGCTGTGTGTCTGCAATTCCAATTTATGGGGGAGTAAGGGGGGGCAGTGTGAAGCTACTGGCATCCCACAAACGGGCTAGACATTTGGACGGTCTTGAGGGACCCAGAGCATCAAGAACCTAAAACTGTCTTCCTGTCTTTCCATCCACCTTCCTCTTTCTTTCGTGTCTTCTGTCTCCACTGAGTCAGTCCTCAAAGTGTGATGAACACCGTCGGCTGCACAATGCAAAGAGCCTGTCACTGATCGACGACACTGTTACACATACACACACGCACATTGGCATGCCCACACTCACTGTCTCACACACATTCATGCATGCGTATGCTCGCCTGCAAAAAACGCTGTCCTGGCACATACATCCACAGGCAGAAGAGCCCCCCTCTCATCACACGGCTCCACTCCAGGCTCAGGATCCCCGGTGCTTCACACTCACACACTCAGCTTACACACACTGGTCTCTCTCTCTCGCTCTGTGCTGCTCTCTCACACACATGCACCGATGCTGCAGCACTTACTCAGCCAGTGCGGGAGGAGGGGAGCAAAAGACTGAGCAATGGGGAGAAAGGGAGAAATGACTGGGAACAGAACGGTTGGAAGAGACAGAAAAAAAGATGGGAAACAGGTTTATGGGGAGAATGGCAGATTGAGAGTGCTCATGTTGTGTTTACATTTTAGAGCCGAAGACAGTGACGTGGGTATGAACGAAAGTGTGCATCAAGTAGTGATCACAGAGAGAGGTGAGGTGGAGGAGCGACAGAATGTAATTAAATAGTGAATGGGGAAGTCAAGATGGACGGATGAGAGAAATGAAGAGAGGAGAATGACAAAGAGGAAGGCAGCAAGTCGCAGAAGTACGAGAGGCAGGAGGGGGGGAATGTGTTTGAGAATATTGAGCAGAGACCACTGGTGAACACACACACACACACCAGCATGCGCGACATACACACACAAACGGACGCGCAGCAGTCGTCACGGTGCAAGGCTGATACAAGGCAGGAACAGAGTGAGATGACTGTAGTGTGCGGAGAATTGGGTCGAAGGGAGAGAAGGAGGGAGAAGAGAAAGAAAGGACAGAGGATGGCAGAAGAGGAGTGGAGCAGGGTGTTGAATCGTTGTGCCTTGGGTGATTATTTCTCTCTCTCTCATCCACACACATACACACACACACACACAACTGCAGGTGGTGCACAGGCTCGTTCACTGTGCTGCAGTCTCTCTACGCTTCAGTGGGAGCACATTTTCACTGCAGAACGCTTTTCTCTGCTACTCCCCCC
>OMLM01013193.1:0-12594 GCA_900302695.1 Helostoma temminkii | reverse complement strand
GGGTGGGGGGTACCTCCCTGTAGCTTTAGGACAATTGCTCCTTTCACACACTGTGAGCCCTCCATGCTCCAGCGTACTGGGCTAAAACCAGTGTGTGATGCTTCATTTCCAGTTCACTTGTTCCTCTTTTCCACTGTAAATAAGGCTCCTGCAGATTCCTGACAATTGAACGGCTGTTAATCCTCGCGTCCAGTGCTTGGCGAGTCACTTGTTTTTCTTTTTGCATGAACTTCATGCTGATTTGCATGCTCCTGTCATGACTCACTTTACATGATCCCCCATGTCAAAGCAAAGAGTCTGAGGATTAGTTAAAAGAGAAGGTGGATTAACACCTTGTTGCTGCATGGAGCCGTGAATCGTCCACTTTAAAACACCACTGACATCATCACACAGTCTGTGTTGATGGTTTCTCAGAAGTTATTACACATCCTGGAAGGATCAGACCGTTTCCCTCTGAAGTTCACATCAGGACCAGAGCAGGAGAGTTCGAACACATGGAGAAAGAGACGGGCAACAGGTAGAGAGGCGGCGAGTACGAAGCAGGTTTCTGCTCGTTTATAAAAGCTGATTTCTGACACTGTTTCTGGCAAATTGGTGGATTTGCTTGTATGTTTCACTTGCTGCATCCTCATGTTGTATTTTTCTGTATAAACTTGAGCACACGATGCTGCTTTACAGGCAGATTTCCTTTTTCTACAGAATAAACTTAAATTTGAAAAACTGTAAACCAACAACAGAGGAAGAAATGGAACAAAACAGATTTAAAACGATGGTGTTTCATCACAAATTGAGACAAAGAGCTGTAATAGTTTAATATGAACCAGGACGTGTCATTGAAACAGATTTCTGATAAAAAGAACTGTTGTTTCTAATATTTCTGACTAGTCCGATGAAGCAGCCAGGACTGGAAGCTTACAGGATTTTCATTTTAAAGGAGAAGGTGTGTGGAGCTTTTGGATCTGGGTTCTGCTGCCGGTTCTGACTCTATGGTTTGATCTGCTGCCATCACAGTGGATGAAGAGCGAAGAGAACGAGCAGCTTTGAGTTAAATGAAGGTTTCGTTTTATCTGAGCTGACTGACAGCACAGGTGTCACTGTTACCTGTGCTCACATTTACATGATACTTGATAAGACAAGAAAACTTTCTGACTGAACCTTTTGCGTGACGAGACGTTCTGGCGAGAGTCTGTGTGTGTGTTTATATTTTAGTTCAGATGTCACAGCTCTGATAACCAGAATAAAACAGTGTTTCAGAGTCACTGTGTCTAACTCATCCTCAGGTTCTCTGCAGATTCAAAACCTAAAGTAAATGTTCATGTTCTGCACCATGACTGACCCCAGTCTGAACATCAGAGGTTGGATGCTGACCTGCTGTTTTTTTTAGATATTATCTATATCCATCACTAAGAATACAGACGTTCACCACAGAAACACCAAAGTAATCATATAATAATAGTTTGTAAGAAACTGCTGCAATGATCCGACTGCAGCATGTAGGGAAACAATTAATCAATTAAAACAATTAATGTTTTTATTAATAATGAAAATGCTTGTTGGTATCAGCGTTTTCTTTCTGAGTAAAGCCTAGATGTGTCTTTCACTGTTTATGTGACTAAGGAGAAAACGTACTTATTTATATGTCAGAACACTGAGTTCTCGTGCACAGTAGCAGGAAATGCTTCACACCACTGTCCTTCCTGCTTTAAATGACTTGATGCTGTGGTTACATGTTGCTGCATCACTTCTTCCTTCTGTGATGATGAACGTTAAACTGTTCAGCTGCACAGTTCCACACTTTGAGGAAGTGCACGGTGAATTCAGCACATCGTTGTATTCCATTTTTATAACATTTACTGAAACTGGTCGAATCCCAGACTCAGACTGAGAGAATCAGTGATCCAGCAGGAGCTGGAGTCAGCTATTGACGTGTTGCAATGATTGACGTCTCTGCAACAACGATACCAAATGTAATGATGCATTCAGAGTTTTAACTTGTGGACACTTTCAGCTGTGTGATGTCGCACTGTACAGTAGATACTGTAGCACACGATACACACAATATAAATGTAGGTCTTAAATTGAAGTTCTGTCGCTGATCGTTTAGATTTTTCCCTTTTCTACACCTCAGCACGGAGCTACAGAGGAAATGAGACTGTTACTGTTAATTTGTCCAACACATCTGTATTTCTCTCTGTGAGGAGCTTATTTTGCATGTGATGTTTTTTCCTGCACATTATATCAATAAGCTCTAGTTGTGCACATCTCTCCCCCTCACACTGCCCCTCATGTCTCTTTCTGACCGCTGTCTCTCCTCTGCAGCTCTCCTGTATCATTTTCTTAAGTTAACAGAGTAGATAACTTTTTTTTGCTGTCAGAGGTGAAGTAGATCAAACTTGTGTGGCAGTCATCCGCTGCTCATCACTGCTCTCTGCTGGTTGGTGTCTCTGCTGTTTGTTCTGACACAATCTGGTTCGTCCCGCAGGCTGCAGCTGATCGACGACCTGTCCTACGAAGATGTGAAGAAGTGTTACAGAGGATCGGTAAGTCGACATGAGAGCACCACACTTTCACGTGCATGTGGCCGACAGAAACACACACACACTCGCCTCTGTAGTTGTTTTCAGAGATCCAGAGATGACGACAGCCCAGCAGGAGTCCTTTCAAACAGCAGAAGGTTTCCGGCGTCTGTCTCGTCTCCATAGGAACATCAGTGTGTGGTGTGTGTGGGAGACCAGACAACAATTTACGTCTGTTTTCTGAAGTTTTCCTTTGAATAAATCACCAGCAGAAATAAACACTGCACTGATCACATCTAGCTCTTGCCCTGCTCCCTGTATGCTGTTTTATGTTTTATATGTTAGAGGGAAATATTTAACTGTTCAATTAACTACATGTTGTTGTCACAATTTTTCAATTTAAGATAAAGAAAAGATTATAACTAAATTGAAACAATGTGATTTGCAACATGTGAACATATATTCTTCTCCCCTGGGCTGTGAATTAGTCAGATCATATTTGATTCAGTTCATTTGGAATTTTAAATCGTGTATTAAAGTTTATTCCTGGTCTCAGAAGCTCAGAAACTCCAAGTTGATGATGATGATGATGATGATGTAGTGTCTAAATTAGTGGTTTGTTCCAAATGTTGAAAGTAGCTTCAGATGAAGCAGCGAGACGTCGAGCTGCTGCTGCTTTCTGGTGTTTTTTTAGTCTTTGTTGTTTCAGACAGGAACAGGGAAGCAGGAAGTACTCGTCTGGCTCACACACAATAAACACACACAGGTGTATGAGAGGAGGGGGCAGCGGTGGGGATTTACGTGACGTAACTTCTGACCCAAATATCAGGATCCAAAACAATACACAGGCGCGGTATTCCAGAACACAGTGGGTCAGTTTGTAGACAATGGAACAAGTACTCGGATACTCTCAGTTCTGGCTCAAACTTCAGTTCACACAGATTAAATTCAACTCATTAACATTCATAATTCACCTTTTTTAACTAAATTCACAGTTCCTGAAAAACTTCCTATGAGACTGTCGTTTCACTTGCATGGGTAGGGAGGGTTAGCGACAACTGACCTAGGCTCCGTACGGTCCCTGAATGCCACACGTAGGTAGAGCACACGGATGTGTAAGAAGGCGCATCCAAATTAACTTTTACGTTCACCCTGCTCATGAACACCACTTACGTTCTTGAGCTGGAAAATATTAAGTTCATCGTTCCCAGTAAAAATATCTGCATTTTAATTGACAGTCGTTCCCTCTAAGCTGTTAAAGCTGCGATGAAGTGGTGACCCCAGGTCATTAACTCTAATGAAAATAGTTTCTGATAATTCTTCATTCTTAGATGAGTTAGCGGTTGGGTCGAAAAAAGCTTGACATAGAAACACTGATTAGGAAGAATTAGTCGTGGACCAACAACAGAGCCCTGGGGCACTCCACCACTGACGGTAATCATAATAGTCAGGTATTATTGATTCAACCATATCTCCTGGAACATTTATACTTTCCTGACATCTAGATGTTTCCAGAAACACAAACAGCTGTGATTTACTGTGTTCCTCCTCCTGCCTCCAGACTGTCAGCAAGTACAACTCTCAGTACCACAAACTGTTCCAGACTGTTCCCAAAGAGGAGATCCTGATGAAAGGTATGAGCTGACGGGAGGGTCACCTGCTCTAATTCAGTCTGTTTCACTGCCTCACCCGTGTTTCCATTTAAATAATTGTGTTTTTCTAAAGCTATTAAAAACAGCTTTCTATCAGTGACCCAGTCTCACTGCTCTCTGCCTCTTCTCCTGCAGTGTATTCATGTGCGTTGTTGAGAGACATCCTGCTGCAGGGACGACTCTACATCTCCAGAAACTGGTTGTGTTTCTACGCAAACCTTTTTGGAAAAGACATCAAGGTAAGCGAGCTTCACACTCAGAACATGAACATTTAAAAAAAAAACAGCTGATGACTCACATCTAGCCCCGCCCTGTTACAGCTTTCTGCTTGATAAGTTAACTTGATTTAAGAGAAGGAGGAAAAAAACAAATATACTAATTTTAAACAGGGTTTAACCTCCTGAGACTCAACAGTAGAGCTGCTCTGTCTGTCCTAATGCCTACACCAGTAATTGAATCAAGTCAAATCTAACGAAACATTTTAGATGAACATCCAGATGTCTTTAAGAACCTACTGCAGTACTAGCTCAGGACTTCAGTAACATTTTATAAGAAAAAGCAAAACAATATAATTTACTAAAACTTCCTTCAAAATGCAAATACAAACAATTCAACTGTCTTCAAGCACAAAAATC
This sequence comes from Helostoma temminkii, assembly GCA_900302695.1. Lineage (NCBI taxonomy): Eukaryota > Metazoa > Chordata > Actinopteri > Anabantiformes > Helostomatidae > Helostoma > Helostoma temminkii. The sequence goes on along the minus strand of OMLM01013193.1, from coordinate 7,791 downwards.
AAATACAAACACATATTAAGATTTGTAGCATATAATTTCCTACTTTAGACTGAAAGAGGCCAACAGGAGATTGGAGTTTAATTCTGGTTCATATATTTTTTAAAAAAGGTGTCAAATGAACCACTTGGGTTCTGAGCTGAGCTAAAAGAAGGTTCTAGCTCAGTTCTCCCCATTTTCAGGCTGATCTACAACTTTGGTTTCATGAACTTGTCATAAAAATCAATAGCCAGACCTGCAGAGGCACATGGGGTCTTGTCTTTGGCCGTAGAACACCAGTGAGTTCGGACAATGACACCCAGCCTAAGATTCTCCTATTGAGATTTTGTATGTTTGTTTTTTCACTTTAAAGCACTTTTCTCCTGGAAAACACAAACATTAAATCAAACCAAATAAAATAATAAAACCAGTCTGGGGTGGACAAGACTGGGAGCAGCGGAAGGAGGAAGTTTAATACTTTGTTTAATACTTTAATACTACTTCTGTCTGTCTTTGGGTCCATTGCTCTAATGTTGAAAACAAAAAACATTTGAAACAGCTTCTGTTGTTACCAGGAGTTTATTAGTGGTGAGTTCGGCTGCCACCATGTTCTCGCAGACGTACTTCATGATTTAGATGAACTGATTTTAGTGAACTGGAGCATTTCTCTCGTCTGCCTCTGCAGGTGTGTATACCCGTGGTGTCAGTCCGGCTGGTGAAGAAACACAAGACTGCCGGTCTGGTGCCAAACGGCCTGGCTATCACCATGGACACTGGGCAGAAGGTATCACACAGAGCAACAGATGCTCTGTACACACACACACAAATGTTTATGTAACGCAGAAATCAAGCGGATGAAATAAATGAGGCTTTTTAAAGAATTACTGGGACATCCTATTAGAAGGGAATTACAGTTTTCATTTCATTTCAATTTCAGTTTTTAGAAGTTTGATAAGTAGAAACTTTGACAGTGAGTAAATTATAGATAGTTATGACAGAGATGAACATGAATCCACGTCACCGGTAGCAGTTGTTTTCTGTCTCTCTGCAGTACGTGTTTGTGTCGCTGCTGTCCAGAGACAGTGTCTATGACGTCCTCAGGAGGATCTGCACTCACCTGCAGGTTTGTCACCTGGATGTTAATTCTGCTTAGAAACAGCAGACACCAGGTTTTTCCACAATCCTGTGTGAACGGATCCAGTTTCATATGTCTCAGAATAATGACCAACAGGTGTCAGTGACTCCTGTTTATTTCTCAGATTCTGACTGTTGGTGTGTTTCCAGGTGAACGGGAAGAGTCTGAGTCTGAAGCAGTTCCTGGAGGAGCCCAGCTCTCTGTCTATGGTAACACTCACATTCACACTCTAACCAAACACACCAGTTCCAATTCAAAGAGTTTTCCAGTGTCTGATAATAAATGCAAGGTGCAGTGTGGAAGATTTAGAAATGTGATGCAGTTCTCATCATTATGGTTTGATTAGCGAGTGAAATCACCTGAAAACAAGAATCACAGTTTTCTTTAGTTCACAATGAGCCTTTATACCCACAGAGCAGGAACATTGGTAGTTACAGGTCTCCAGACAGTCCAGAGAGCAGCACATAGCCACGGTTTTTAACTCTATAGAGTTAAAATACATGAAGGCGTCTGCTCTTCCAGGTGGTTGGAGCAAAAGAACATCCCGTTCTGTCCTGGAACAGTCTTATTTTAGTCTCTCATGGAAATGTTGTTCAGTCTGCAGGCAAATCAGATCTTTTATGTCTTTTAGTCTTTGCACTATTGATTTCAAGTGCTCAAATTGGATTTGTATGTTGTAGGTGTATATTTCCTGTTGTGGACATCATTCTGCAGCATGGCCATTAATATTTCCAGCACTTCTGTCCCTGGGTTTGACTTTGTCGTTGCCTCTAGTCACATAAATACAGCGTGTCCAAACTGAGACACAGACATTTCAAACAACCTCCAAATGTGGTTCAAATCAGATTTGAAAATTTGATTTTATGTATTGTTTTGCTGTCCACACTTGAAAAAACTAATCTAGATAAAATCTGCGAATGAAAAAAAAATCAGATGTTTTTGGGATCAGGTGTGTTGTGTGACTCTGTATGTGCAGGGATGGCTGGAAAACAAGGAGTGTTACACTTTAGCTGCAGTCTCACCTCTAGACGTCACTACTTCTTAACACGAGTGGAAACAGTTATATTAATCATGTTCATTGGAACATAATTTAACTGTTGAATAAAGTAAAGCTAGTTGAGCATAAATAAAATGGAAACTGAATCCAGTTGAATTCACACTGAACAATAAGGACAAACCTTAAAATCATCTGTAACCAGTTATTAATGATGTTCATAGTTAATAATTTACTTCTGAGACCTGCTCCTGCTTAAAATATCATGAGTTCAGTTGGTATGAAATTAAATGTAGTAAACATGCAGTGGAGTGTGCACATAGTAACTGTGCTGCGGATGATTTTTTTATTCACAAAAAAATTTAACAAAAAAAAAGAAAAAGAGTTCAGTTAAAATGATTTTAATAAAAATATTAAGGTTTTATAAGAGGAACAGTTTGACCAATGAATCCACACTAGCTAACTTCCTGTGTGTCAGGATGAGTTTCCAGAGGTGCTGAAGTGGAGGAGGAAACCATCGCTCCCGGCCGTCTCCTCGTCTCTCCCAGACCTGCTGGGAAACTCCTCCCCCGTCCTCGACGCCGACACACCCTTCAGCACACACACACTAACAGGTATGGACACACACACCTATCAATCACTTGAATTACAGACTGTGTGATACTAAACTGTGTGTGTGTGTGTGTGTGTGTGTGTGTGTGTAGACAGCAGTCTGGAGACTGAGAAGATCCTGCTGACAGAACCGGTACCTGAACTGGGTCACACAGAGTACCAGCTACTGAAACTCTTCATACTGCTGTGAGTCCTCATACTGCAAAAACATGAACCAAGAAAAAGCCTGTCAGTCATATCCTGTGTAGACAGAAAATAGTGTTTGGATAAAATACATCAGCGCCTCCTTCCAAAAACAGTGTAGTAAAAGTATTTGTGTTATATTAGCATCAGTCAGGTTTGTGTATTTTACCAGTTGATCTCAGTGGAACCTGCTGTTCTGTATGAGCAGTATCTTCATGTACTGCAAAATGACCACAACTGGACAGGAAATGAGTACAAATACATGCAAAGTACTGCAAATGGATATAACAGTGTAATGATTAGACGCAAAACAACTAAAAAGAAACTATTTACAGCAAAGACATGCAAAATAATCAAAAAGAGTAAAACCACATTCAACATGACCACAAACACAATAGAGACACAAAGTAACAACACAGATTCAGCTCTGACTGGACAGAGTCACCACAAACACAGACGAGAAAAACTACATGTAAAATAACCAAAGATGCAAAACAGCTGAGGAAAATGCAAAATGTATAACACGAACACGCTGCTGCTGCTTTAAAGGGCTGATTCACCCAAATGTAAGAAACCTTTCCTCGCTCCTTGATGCTCCGTTGGTTTCTACTGTAGCACATGGTAATAAAACCATGTTTTTACTGTAGCACATCATAATAAAACCGTGTTTCTACTGTAGCACGTGGTAATAAAACCATGTTTCTACTGTAGCACGTGGTAATAAAAATATAAAACCTAAAATCTTCAGGTGGCTTCAGATGTTTAATGTCCGTGTCTCTGTGTCTCTCAGCGTCTTCCTGCTGGTCCTGTCGTCCTGCTATCTGGCCTTCAGAGTCTGTCGTCTGGAGCAGCAGCTCAGCTTCCTGAGCAGCCAGCCAGCACTCAGAGAGAGGTACACACACACACACACACACGCACACACGCACACACGCACACACGCACACACGCACACGCACACGCACACGCACACGCACACAGTAATATGTACATAAAAAGTAAACAAAGCACACTTGCTTATTTTAAGTTTAAATGAAGTATACTAATTATACTACGTATAAAAAGCACTAAAAACAGCAACAACTAGCCTAACAGAAGCACCAGCTGTAAATGTTGGTCGCTGTTTCATATTTTTGCATCATGCTAACGATCGTGACCTTCACCTGGATTTTCACTCAACCACTTTTTGAATAAACAAAGAAATGTAAAAAGTCTTTTAAAAACCACAACATGACACAGAAACTGACATAGATGCTAAATAAATATAACTGCACACAATGATCACACAGAACAGGTAGAGCAACAAGAGAAGGGCTAAAAACCTCAACCAGTCGAGGCAGATGGCTGCTAATTATTATTTGCTTGATTAATTAGGAAAAGTTTTTGAAAACTGCTGTGGTTTGTTTTGGTGAAAATGCCAAAATTATTTGATTTGGTTTTGAATGAAACAAAGAAAAGCGGCTGATTCTCACAACAACAGGTTTTCTGTCACTGGCTGATGTTTGAGTCGTTTCACCTCTATCTGACTGATTCTTCTCTGGTTTCCAGGTGTGGAGAGGTGCCCTGCTGGTTGGCCAATCAGAGAACAGGCACCTGACACTGTAGCCAATTGGGGAATAAAGAAGGAACCTGCACTTACATAGACTTGTCATTAGGGGGCAGCTGGTGAATGGAGAACGGCTTTCAGGGGGAAACGAGACAATTGTAGCTGCCAGCAGCGACCTCTGACCCCACTGACACCTGGTTACCATAGAGACGTCACAGTAGTGAACACAAACTGTAGACTGACCTCAGACCTCCAAGGCCGACGTGTAGAAGTCAGAGCGATGGAGCATGATGTAGATTTTTCCTGTGGAGACTGAAAACAGACGTGTTTGTGGACAGAGAAGAACATACAGAGCAGACTGTTAATGACTTTCTTCAATCTGTGTTTGTTCTTACATTTTTTAGAGTTTTTCCAGATAATCTCAGGAGTCTCCTGGGTGATGCAGTTTTGTTCTTACTTTAAGTAGTAGGCTGATTTGGGTCCATTAGAGCCACAGGTTCAAATACACCCATCAGCCACAACACAAGCTGAAACATGTGCATTACTAAGGTGGAGTCGTACCGGAGTACTACGTTAAGAGTAGTGTACCGTAGTAGTACGCTGAGAGTAGTGTACCGGAGTACTACGTTAAGAGTAGTGTACTGGAGTACTACGTTAAGAGGCGTCTCTAATGTTTCTGACCCCTCATTGAGGCCACTCACACCTGTTAAAACTCACCAGTACGACTCCACCTTAATAACACACATGTAGTAGAATTATCACATTTCTGAAAAATTCTAACTTTGTAAATGTAGAATTTGTGGCAGAGCTGTTGTATCGGACTGTATTAGATTGTACAGGTGGTCGTAAAGTTATGCCTGATCGATGTAAGTCAGTGGTTTAAGTCAGCGATAGATGAAATAATTAAACTGAATTATCACAGCATTAACATTCAGATGCTTGGTCACCTGGTGTCTTTCCAGTAAACACACCCTGCTGTGTGAATAGAAAGCTTTTTAACTGAGAAAACACCCTGAGCACCAATTTTACTTTGATAGATCAGATACTACATTACCCATGAGCCTCAGCTACCAGCGGTATGGAGAAGAGCAAGAGCTGCTGAGTCTAAAGCCACAGACTGTTATCTCCAGTTTTCACCCACACTCAGGGGCACCCATAAGAACATTTTAAGCTCTGTGATTGGATGTTTGTTGCTGAATTGCACCATGGGAGTTGTAGTCAACCTCTCTCCTTCAGGCTTCTTGTAGCTTTGACTTTTTTCACCAGATGTTTTCTAACTGAAATCAACCAGGAGATTTTTCAGCAGATGCTTTCACACAAGTTGAACCAGTTAAACTGTAAAAATCTACATTTAGATTTACAGGAACTTTACAGCTGCTATTTGGACCCAAACACATTCATGGTGGAGTTAACCCACTGATTACCACAAATGATAATGATTTCCTAAATCTCCTCCAGTGATCTGGTGCATGAAAACAAGATTTTTAAATCAGTTTCTCAGCTACTTCTAGTGTCTCTGGCTTGTAAGGAAACAAAGTTTTAGCCTCATTCACCTGAATGGAAAGTTAATTACACAATAATTATCTAGTAGCAACTCCACTGTTTAAAAGATTAGTGAGAAATAACACATTTAAATACATTTTGAATACCTGGTCATTTTTATTATTAAGGAAACATTTCAACTATCTCAGAAAAAAGCACATTTGGCAATAATCATAATTTTCCTTTAAAATTTTTAAACCTGTTTCATACTAGATGCTTGTGACTTCATCACATTCAAGGTTAAATTTTCTATCCAGATCATTGGAAAGATATTCAGGAAAAACCTGCAGAACTGAGGTGAGAATCAACTTTTGATCTGGTTGTGACAGGTGGACATGAAACTCTCCTGGTTGAACAATCAGTGTAAAACACGCAGAGACAAGTCGACTACAGCCAGAAACGCTGCTGTGAGGAACATTCAGTGCAAAGTCTCTGTATCGTGAAAGGGTTAAAAAGATGTAGCTGATGTTGTAACATAACCATTAAATCATCCAGGAGACTAAAACAAAGCAGCTCAGCTTTTTAACACACCCGAACTGTACAATTATACAAAGCGTCACAGCATCATGTAACAACAGTGAACAGATCTGTGTCAATGAAGCCTTAAACTTTCAATGTAGCTGTTTCAGTAATAATCCATCAGTTTCAGACTTCTGGAAATGTGAACCTGAACAGTTTGACATCATTTGTTTGCTAAGAAACATTTTTTTGTGCCAAAACTGAGAATCAATGTTTGCAGAGGTGAAGGTTATAAAGACGAGCAGATCATAACTTACACAGCAGGACGCGTGTGCAGAGAATCTTTACCTCGGCCTGAAAAGACAGTGGACAATGTGTGAAGGTCAGTGATGTGGTAGTTTGGATGTTTGTGGTTTCTCTGTAACATAAAGGCCATAAATAAACTGTTCATAAAATCATTTTCTCCAGACTTGTCTTTAAGTGCTGTGATTACATCACTTTAACTTCTCCTCCACTCTATGACTCTTACAGCTTTAATTACATTAAAAAGGAACTGAAGCATTTATTGCAAGTTGCAGGACATCGAGGCCTTTATGTCTTCCAAACATTCATGAAGTTTGACTAATTGATTTGTTTCAGTTAGTTTAATGGCTAAATATAGTGTCATCTGTAATGGAAGTTTATAGAGTGTTTCCTAATAATACTGCCTAGGGGAGACATGTATAAAGTGAAAAGTATTGGTCCAAGCACAGAACCCTGTGGGACTCCGTAACTAACTTTTGTCTGCGTGGAAGACTCATCATTAGCATGAACAAACTGGAACCTATCTGACGGATAAGATTTAAACCAACCTAGTGTTATTCCTTTAATCCCAATGACATGTTCCAGTCTGTGTAATAAAAATCTTCATACAGATTATTCCTGAGCAGGTGGTCACGTAATTGCTTAGCAACTACCTTTTCAAGGATTTTAGATATGAAGGGCAGATTGGATATCGGTCTATAATTAGCTAAAATCCCAGAGTCAAGGGTTGGTTTTTTGATTAGTGGTTTAACTACAGCAAGTTTAAAAGCCTGTGGTACATAGCCTGTTAGTAGAGATGAGTTAACCTGATCTAACATGGACATGCTGATTAAAGGTAAAACTTCTTTGAGCAGTCTAGTTGGGATGGGGTCTAAGAGACAGGTTGATGGTTTAGATGAGTTAATGATTAAGGTTAACTCATCATGATCTACAGGGAGGAAGTGGTCTAAGTAACACTGAGGTCTGATAAACAAATCTAGAGCTGTTGAACATTCAAGTCTGTCCATTCCAGCTGCAGGATGATCTGATCAATTTCTTTTCTAA
>OMLM01013191.1:74157-105488 GCA_900302695.1 Helostoma temminkii | reverse complement strand
AAAAAAGTTAACTGAACAATTTTTTAATAGATTAGCAGCTAATTTTCTGCATACATTGGTAATGAAATGTGATCTGAACTTTAGCAAAGTCAGAAATAGTCTGACATTATCTTGTAGGGCAAGATAAACTCCCCTCCACAGTGGCCCAGGTCCGCAGGTACTAAAACAGCCCAACTCATGATGCCCCTTCCAGCTGGGATGGTGTTAGGACGCCATTTTGTTTTTACATCATACATAGCGCAACATATTCTTCCCCATCATTTTATCCCAGTGGTGGTCTTTGGAAAACTTTAGCTGTGCCGCAATGTTTTGTTTGGAGAGCAATGACTTTCATATCTGTTAAATGTTTTGCATATGGTTGACTCATATAGAGATGTTAACTATCTCCAATTAAGTCTTTAGGTGTTACTCTGAGGTTCTTTTAAAACCTCATTGAGGATTTCGCGCACTGCTGTGGTGTCCTGGACATGTATTTTGTCTGTGTATTATGTGCATAGCGCTAGGGTTTTTTTTACGACTTTGTTAAGGGTTTATTCCTTTTTAAAATGCTTTATGGCTCCTGTCAAACAAAGAGCTACTCACCCTCTTTGAGGAAAGTCACCTGTGGAGCGACACCAATTTTCGCCAGTAGGCGGCAGTAGCAAGTTTTTGTGACATGACTGGCGCAGTAGCAGGAAGTGAAGCCCATGTAAACAGAGAACAGTAGCTTTAGCAGCCGAAAACAGCACCTTGTGCCTATTGTGTACTGTTTTGTGTTATATTTTGCAGATGAGGAAAGTGCACAAGCATGGTATCTATTTTTCACGTTAGAGTTTATTCATTTATGTTGTGTTGTTGTTGTGTTTATAGGTTTATCTTTGTAAATATGACCAACCAGTTAAACGGAAGCCACAATTGCTAATGTGAGTGTGTTAACTGCTCCTACTGTATAGTGGGGTGTTAGTGGCTTAGTTTGATAACCATACTGTTTGTAGGCACGATGTTATGACCCTACAATCTAATGTCATACATGAGCTAAATGAACAGTATTGTGTTTGAATGGGCTTGGTCCATTGGTTAATTTTTTTGTTGTAATGGCACATAAGCCACAGTTGTGCAGTTATTGAATGGCTTTGTTCTTGTACAATATGTACAGTGAAGACTGAAGGGAACAGATACAGTAAATGCTCGGTTGCTTATTGTGTAGTTCTGAGCAGGAAGTGAAGCAACTGTAAACAGAGCAGTAGTGTTAGCAGACAAAAACAGCAGCTTGTGCTCATTGTGGACTGTTATGTGCTATATTTTGCAGTTTAAAACACCAATTAAACCCAGTTGACACCTAAAAATAGGAGCGCAGGCACCATTTATTGACAGTTTGTCCAACTGTGGGCTGATGAACATTTGAACTCTGATGACTTTGCAACTGTAACATTCACACAGTTTGGGAGCACCTCCATTTTCTTTTCATTAGACTTTAGCTTTGCTAACACCTGACTCCACTTGGCTTTTAGTGACATCAGAAAGCTAGCGTTTACTTTATAAGCTTTATTTGCCTTTTAAGCTTTACTGCAATTGTAGGTACTTAAGTTATTTATTTAGTAACCTTTCATAAATGCAACTAACTTGATTGTAACATTACACAACATTTTGGCCTTTTTTGCCCTCAAATCTAAGTGTAGTTAGTGGCAATTATTTTTTAATAAAGCAACCATAGTTTATGTAAGGAGCTACATAAAGTAGCTGTTAACATTTCCTAAACAGTTACAGACCTCAGACCAAATACTTGGACTTAAGATTCTATAGCTAAGAAATCATGTCAAAGGATTTGATATGGAGTTGACCAACTTAATTTCCTTCTGCATGAACACTTATGTTTGTGCCATATGGGAAAAGGGAAGAAGAAAGAAGTTCCAGTTTAAGTAAAATGATTTACTTATGATTTACTTATTTTGTTGCATACTACACAGAAGGTTTCCCATAAGCTGCAATACCAGAAAGTGGTTTGACATGGTGCCAACACCAATTATTTTGTACAAAGCACAATATAACTCACAAGTGCTATGAGGCAGTTTAATTAACCCAAGAGAACTGCTTTAAACCATTACTAGTGTATTTCACGTGTATGACTGACTCCTTCTTTTCCAAAAGTCCATAAAACAACATGTAGGTTTTGTATTTCATAATTGCAGCTAGAACATTTGTTAAATTCCCACGATGCTTTGAATGAAAAGGATGTTGTCTGTCATATCATATAGTTTATGGATCAATCTAGCAAACTGGGAGTGAAATCATGTTGGAAAAAATGTCTGTATGAGTGGATTTATACAGTGAAATATGGTAGAGCTTGCATTGTATTCTGAAACTCTTTTTTTTTTCGAATTAATCTGAACTAAATAACTGAAATATATAACATCCTAAAATGCAAAAAATCTTTTACAATAATAAATAAATTAAAGGAAGATAACTCAGTTTCATTCACTTTATTAACAATCTACAATGATTTACATAAACCCTTGATGAGTGGTTTAGAAATTTTTTTTTTGTTACAGTAATGTCATATACACTTTTAAATATACACACATGTACAAACTGAAGTAAATCTAAGGCAAACCATGCATGCGTCAATGTCTTCTAGTGATCATGATTTCCTCTGGTGTTGTGCAATACGGCTGACAAACTAGTACCATGCCAGAAGAACTGAGCCCATAGATGACACCTGTAGATGCCACCATCTATGGAATTCAGTTCTCATAGTAGAGCACTTTTAAAGCACGAATTTGGCCGCGTGATCCTTTCGTGGCTTAATCATTTGACACAATTCAAGCTTTATGCGCTTTTCCACACAGCTTAATGTCTATTTATTAACGACTCAAAGCCAAAATAAATCAGTCTGCATTATTACAGTATAATACAAACAAGTTGAAAACCGTGGTTTAACATGTATGTTCATGTATAACATTGTGAGCAGCACACTGAGGTTAAACCACACATGACTATCCCTATTTCTCAAGAAAAGGAGGGTGACGATCAGCCATACTTCTTTCATTGGGAGATTGTGCAAGAGAGCATTACACATTTCAGAAGAAAAATGTGTAATTGTGTGTAATGTAATGTGCATTGTATGTTTAAAAATAAACATTTTAATGAATTGACAACAGACTGGGTAATTCTAATTAAGCCCAGTTGAACTAAAGGAAAAACACCCCTCCAAAATGCAGTTACATTTGAACAGATGCGATTCAGTGCTTTAGTGGTGAATTTCAGGGTCATCTGTGGAATCCAACCATCTTCTCAACCAAGTATTCCTGGAAATTTTCACAACCACTAAAATGAAAGTCTGTAGACTGGGCTGATGCACTGATAGTGCTTCGGTCAAGGCATGAAATGACTCATCAATTATAGCTGTACACTCCCAGGAAAAGAACGTTGGGACTGTGATTACCGACATACAGTTGGTCAACATATCCCTCCAAAATAAGTTTGTTATTAACTAACCTCCTTTGTATTACAGGATCCCTTCCTTCATCAACAACAACAAAGAAAAAAAACATCTACTTAATTCAAGGCCTGGAGTTAATATCGACAGTGAGATAATTTCTCAGTGCTGTCTCAGTCACGGTGCTTTATTCAGTATGAGTTAACATTCTTTGGGGATACGTGTAGTTCAGTACGTTGAACTTTCTGAGGAAGGCCACACCTGAACATGTTCAGGAAACTCCTATCTTCCCGGCAGTTGGACTGGGAAACAACCGGTTCTACAGGCTCCTTCTAGACAAGAAATTCCCCCATCTGGGCATTAGCCCAGTCTTAAATCCTAACTCCATTAAACAGCTCTTATTCAAAGGTCAGATAGATTAACATAGTATGACAGTATTAACCTGCAGGTGCTCAGAAAAAAAGTTGTTGTTTAAGAAGTAAATTCTCTTCAACCTCGTTTTGAAAATTTCACAACTTCACAAAAAAACTTGGTATCTGGTATTTACTACAGACATATAAACTTAAATGTGTTCCTTTTTATTTTTTCAAACAAATCATAATTTGGCCACTTTGAGAGTTTTCCACCTATATACTTACCACAGCCATTCATTGAAGATTTTCTGTACGATCTTGGCTATATCAGAAATACATCTCCTCATACAGATCTCTCAGGGCTGTCTTCTTGCACAGTCAAGCTTTAAACAAACCTCAGCAGTCCCAAAAAATATGCAGTAAGTTTTTCCAAGCTGAATAAGCGTAGGGTAAAGCCATCCCTCCCCTTGGTTCACCTGCACGGTCTGCTTGCTGTCCCATGTCCTCCAGGTCCTAAGGAAGGATACAGCATACTATCTGACATTCAGAGCAGAGAACCTTAAATACCACCACCTTTCGCATTACCAATCACCCTCCCTCCCTCCTCTCTATCTGTTTTTCATACACTCCCTCTGTACGGTAAGCCTGACAGTCACTTCCCAGTAAGAAGGAAACAGTGGGAGTGAGCACGCCCCCTCACAGTGAATCAACACATAAGAGTTTCTGAGGAAAACCATCTGACTGGCCCTGCCCCCTGTTCCCATAAAGTAAGCAGGGGAAAGGCTGTGTCTACTCGAGGAACCAGGAATTCCCCTCAAGTCATGAACAGCTGTCGAGATGAGAGATGATGACAAAGCGGATATGCTGGACGTTTGCCAGCTAGGCATATGCAAACAGAAACTATGTTAGGTGCTTGTGTGTAACACTGAAACAGTATTTTAACACTACAGTTTATTTATATAATAGGTAATTGGAAATTCTGGCCTCACACTGTGGGTGTTGAAATGCACAGTCATGTTTGAGCTGGTGACATTGTTTCCTAGAAAACAATTTTATCTATTGCTAAATATTATTCATCAGCAAGGCAGTGTGTAATACTTGCGTCATGGGTATGTTTGGGATGAGATCGATTCATGTTAATGTGTATTTATTCAGGTGCGGTCTGATGTAGCTGTATTTCAAGACACGCTTCCAAAAATAACTTATTTGCTATCTAGCCATAGTCAAACCTGACGGGGATGTGGTACTGATTGTCACACGAAGAGCTGAGCTGTGATGAACTGTGTCAACAGGGTAAAACCAGTTTTAAAATAAGCTTGGTAGCTAACTACAGTTTCATTGTTCAGTGACCATGTAGAAAACCCCTCTCATTCTTTCATCCTCTTTCCCTAATCAGTTCAAATACAAAAACTAGTCTGGACTTGGTGTGTACTTCCTCAGAAAAAGCCCTGGCAAATTTATTAGATTAATTTCCTTGATGTGGATGAAAAGGGGATTCCACATGATGTTGGAAAAATAACAAAATAGTTCCCTTCTTGTATGTGGATGCCGATCTGCACATATTTCCAGGATGTACACTCATAATAATGTGTCATGACCTTTTGTTTTGCAACACCCAGATTACATAGTGAATGTACGTGGAAAAAAAACACAGAATCAAGAGAAGCCATTACTAGAATGAATGGTACAGAGACCCCCATAGAGTCACACCATTGATGTGCAGTGACTCTAGAATCCACTTTCAAACTACATCCTTGGGCTGGTGGGATAAGTTGCAATTGACATTTTGTGCTGGACTTCAGAAACAAGCCTGGCTTTCATGCTGCTGTTTGAACACTGGGGAAAATCACTTGCAAAGGTCACTGAGCCCATTTCCTTTCTTTCCTCCCCATGCACCTAAAGACCTGTAACAGCCCCTTTCAAATGTACTTGAGTTACTGGCAGACATATTCAAATTTCTATATAGGAAGTTAAGGAAGATGTAGATAGCTAAAGGGCAATAGGAAGATGAGACTGCATTTTTTATTACACAGTTGCTCTCATGCATTATAGCTACTCAATGTTCATACAGAAGACTAAAAGACAACCCTGATTTTTTTTTTTTTTATTAATTTTTGCAGTAATCACCAGACTCTTTAACCGAGCACAAGAACCTTTGACAGTCCTCATTCAAGAGGCCTTTGCCGTTTTAAAACGTAGGGCTATTACATGCCTCTGAAGTCCTTCTTCCCCATCCCAAAGGTGATCCACAGAGAAAATACCCCTCTGCTCCACAAAAACCTTAAAAAGGTGAAGTCCACCACCTACACCAAAGTAATGGGATTTGGTAGCAAGGTAGACAACTCCTTCTGCTGCCAGCAGTTTGTGAAGGGCCTCATGCAGTGCAGGGTAGTAAGTGGTGTTGTAGATAGTCTCTGACGTGAATATAATATCATATTTGGGTGGTGGATCTGTTTTTAGAACCAAAGCAAGAAATGTGCTCCAGTCACCAGAGAAAAAACAACACTTGGCTACTGATGGGTGCTGAGCTAGGTCTACCGCTCTTTTCTTAGGAGGTGGGTTGCTGTCCTTGACCTCCTTTTTTTCTTTCACCTTTTTATCACAATCAACGTCCTCATGTTTTTTTCCCTTTCCCCTCCCTTCTCCGTCATCTTCACTGTCTAGTTCATCATTCTCTTGGCAGTTTAGTATTACGTTTGGCACTGTGAGCTGTTCAATAACAGTACTGTTATAATCTTGGAAGTGGACCTGACTGGCTCCTCTCTTCAAAGCCAATATCCCCAACAGCCCCGCACCACAGCCCAAATCTAAAACTGCCTTCCCCCCAAAGGTCTCTCCGTGTTTCTCAACCAGCTCCAGAAGGTCATAAGTGCACTCCCACACTTTCAGCCCTCCCTCGTACACCCCAGAGATGAGATCAGACTTCTGCTCTGCAGTGCGAGATAGAATTTTCTCCCCGTCTTCTCTCTCTGAGGCCGTGTTTTCAAAAACAGTCTCATTGAGGAAGTGGAGAGGAGGAAGACTTCCAATGGTAACTGTTTCAAAGACCGTATCCATTGGGAGGAACTGGAGGTCAGATGGCAGAAGGTGCTTTTTGGCCTCTTTTACTGGCTCTGCTGGTTTGGTAACATCCTCCATCTGAAAAATAAAAAGCAGTGTGAACAGTTAGGGAGCAACTCTTTGTCTTTAGTTACGTATATGCTTTAAGCTCTGTGCAAATACACAGCTACACAGACAATATGTTTCAAGATAATGTGGCTTGAGGCACACTTGACAGTACAGGCCTAAATAATTAACAAGCAGTGACATTTTCAAATTGAAATGATCACGCTTTGGTTCTTGATAGTAATGTCCTACAAAAAATGGACATGCAGTGAGGTTATGCTGCGTTTGGAAAGAAACATAATGAACACACACACGTTTTAGTACACTAAATATAACTAAACATTAAAGCTGTCGCTACAGCTGTACTACACATTTCTTAAGTACTTACTTCTAATTCTAATCATCCAATCTAACTAGTGAAAGATATGCCTTTTGAGACATTTGATAACCACACTGAAAAGGTTAACACATCATTCAACAAGGTTTCATAACTCCACGCTTCAGTTAAAACGGCTCCAACTTCTGCTGATGAAATCAATGTTTTGACGTCAATGAAGTAGATGTAAAAACCTGAATTTAAACAATATAAACCTGGCCTTGAGACTTATGTAAATCAGCTATGTCATTCTCTGCTTTACTGAAACAATGCTTGACAGATTTGTTGCATGCCTTTCTTGCCTTGGGTCAGACATAACAAAAACAACTCAGAGTCTACAGACAGTGTGAACTACATTTTCGTTACAACTCTTTATTGACTGTCCCAGCAGTGTGACGTCAAGGCTCATGGCCACAAACACTGACAACCTACACACTGCACACCTGAGAGAAGAATTTTGATTGTTGACTGAGATGGAATAATTCACACAGTGGAAATTACTCAATTCAAGAATCTGCATATGAGTTAAGTGTGTGTGTGAGGGCGTGTGCCCCGGCGGTCTTCTTCTGTGGTCCAAAAGACAGCGCAAAATGCTTTCAATTTCCAGAGAGTCAATCTTTACACTTGTTTATTGATTCATTTTTAGCTTATTCTAAATTCTAGTCTTTAAATTTTATATTTATAAAGAAAAATTATTCACCACCAACACAAATAAAACATTAATTAATGTAAACTGAAAATATAGAAACCCTCCTACAGTCATTATACAATTCGTTCTACTCTGTAAAAAGAAAAATTGAATACTCAAATAACACATTAATTAATGTGAACTGAATATGATCTCAGTTCTGTATATATTTTTATGTACAGTGTATTGCCTGGGGCAAGAATGATTAATTGTTTAATTCCCCATGTATAATTGTATAAGTATACTTTAAAACTCTGTTTTAATGGTATTATCCTTATTGGTTTATCTCTGGACCTTGCATTATAATCTATATGAATGTGATGCTGCTGTTCTTACAAGAATAATAATGCTAACATTATTAAAAACAAACAAACAAAAAACAATAAATAGGTATATAAATAAAATGCCTGAAACAAAGCATGTAAATCCATGTAGACATAGTGGTGTTATAATACAGATGTCTGCAGATCATTTAGCTCAAGTCTAAATAAACATCTCCATAATAAAGACTGAAGACCACACAACAGTTTGAGGCCTTATCAGAGTTTACCTGCTCACCTGTGTCGCAGGATATATGTGGACTTTTAGTGTTGCACAGGAGAGCATCTCCTTAAACTACATCTCAGTGTGCTGTGGCACCTGCTCCATGTCAGACCACAAGGCAGGTAATGAAAACTACCCAAGGTGTTACACTGACACTCATCTGCCCTCCTTTAGGGACGTTTTGATGTGCACAATGGAGAGCATCAGTGGCTAATCATGGATATCATGGATTGTTCACTAAACTGCCTTCTGGCAGCAAAATTAGAAGGCGTTATTTCCCAAGGCTGTGATCCTTGTAAGTGTAAACCACAGCAGTAATACGTAATGAAAATGTTGCACTAGTTTAAACTTGAAGACTGAAACTCTCATGCCACTTAAATAACCACTAGTCACTCTGCAGCACATATGTCTGAGTGTAAATGTCTTTCATACTGTATACTCCAACTCCATATACTAGTACTCCATATACTAGTACTGGTACACATACTAGAAGTATTTAATTTTGCACTGCACCACTAATCTAATCTACGTGTGTAACGTAACCTAAAACATGAGCTAACTTTACTCACAGATTTAGCAACATTGTCATTATTTCCTTTTTTAAATTCCTTTCCATCGCCGTCATCTGGGTTTGCTGTTTGTGCAGTAACGTCAAAGTTGAAACAAAATGACATGATGACTGACAGCACCGCACACAACTCCGCTTGACTTGATATCGCAAACTCGGTAAACTCGACTACCTCAGGCTGACACAGGCCACATGGCGAGCTAAAGCCTTCTTCTTTCCTTAGTTTGGCAGCTAGGCGCAGGCGATGGCGTATTGCTGCCCTCCTGAGTTTGGATGCTGTCATTGAAACAGCTATAAAACCGCAGCTCCTCTTCTTCTTCCATAGGTTTTAGGCGCTATGTCTGTTGCGTTAGCGCCCCAGCGAGCAAACTAGCTTGTAAGTGTAGTTTAGCGGAACTACTGTATTAAATCCAATGGACAGTGTGTTACCTCCCTTTTAATGAAGTTAAGATTATGTTTAATGCTCTATAATATACTATATTTGGGCATAGCTTTTTTTTTTTTTTAAAGAACCCTCCTGACTCAAACTACCAGCATGCTACTGTGGCGCATGCGCGCTAAATCCGGATCTGGAACATCTTGTTAACTGTGACGTAAGGTCCGAGATACAACTCACTTTGACTAATATGTAGCAATAATACCGTTTGTTTTTAGTTTCCTTCTAAAATGTTAAGGAGACGAATGGATTCGGTAGTTTTTCTGCCTTCATAAAACCGTAAGTATTCCCTAAAACACATCAGGAATGTTGAGCCATAGCACAGAGCATCGGACTGATTATTTTACTAGTGGCAGCCAAACAAAAGGATTTGCGTCTGTAGCGTTTGGCTACTGCTAGATTAATCACAGCGTCGTCTGTTATGAACAAAACAGTTAGGGCTTTCATGAGGCTATTGCTCATTATCTTAGTATTCTTTGAATACCAGCGACATTCCGTAATGAAATCAAGCTGAAATCTGCTGCTGAGTAAAGTCAGGTCCACCTCAGACCACTGTCCCTCTAACCTCATGTGTGGCCGCCCTAAACCTCCACCCAGTCCCACCCTGTGCAGAATGCAGCAAAGCGAGTTCTATTTAGACATTTGACACATGTCATAGGCTAATAAAGCCAGCCCATTTGTACACACCCCTCTATTTCTGTTTTACTCATTAACGAATATTCGAGCTGCTTCATTTGTACTTGTACCCGATTGAGTGCGAGTTCGTTCAGATGAATATGGCAAATTATATAAACAACTTAACTTACATAAAGTCCACACTGACTGCCTCCCAGATTCAACACATGGTAAGTCTGACATATGAATTACAGCTGAAAGGATTGGATGCCAAACATTTTGTGGTTATATCTTATTAGAATATCGTGTCTTAGGGTTCGGGCTTACTGGTCAGACTAAAACAAGCAGTTACCATGGGGAATTTTACATGCACATGTTTTAAGATATCTATCTAAGTACGATTATGCAGATTACATTGTAATACAAAAAAATGCTGTAAATTGTTAGTCAAAATTACTTTCACTTTCATTGTAAATTGATGTGCAGTTGGCATGTGTATTGTTAGTTAATATTTATTTTCTTTGTAGGTGTGTGCTTTTTACAGATGCAGAATGCGGTGGTGTTACGGCTCAGTGCTTCACCTGCTGCGCTCTATGCGCTCACGGTCATGTACCAGGAGAGGAAGGAACAGAGTGCCTCTGTGGATTAAAGAAACATGGGCTTACATGAGACTGCTTGTATGGTCACTTTACTTTAACTCTCTCACAGACTCGGATGTGATCTTTGACTCAATCTTTGAGCCTGTGTTTTGGACTGTGGATTATGTCACCCGCTGGTTTGGCATGGTGAGTATGTGTGTGTCATTCAGTTAATGAGATTTTAAGGATATCTTTTAACAACACTTTGTGTGGGTGTCCACTGTCTTTTCCTGTAAGGTGTTTGTTTGTCTGGTGGTGATACTGACCAGCTCCATTGTGGTGATAGCCTACATGGTCCTATTGCCTCTGATCCTTAACACGTACTCCCCTGCGTGGATTGCTTGGCATGTTTGTTATGGACATTGGAATCTCATCATGATTGCTTTCCATTACTACAAGGCGGCCAAGACCTCCCCTGGGCATCCACCCACAGTAAGATGTCCTCTCTACTTTTCTGCAGAACCTTTCCTAATGTGGCTTGATTTTAACTTGTCCTACAAATACGTCTTCTTTCAGGGAAAAAATGACACCCCGTTTGTGTCCGTCTGCAAAAAATGCATCATGCCCAAACCAGCAAGAACACACCACTGTGGTATATGTAACAGGTGAGTCAGTGTCATTTTCTTTGGTAAACAACGTACGTACAGGGTGACAGCCTGGTTAACAACATTCTTCTGGTGGCAGGCTCCCCAGACACAGACTTGCACAATTGTCCATGTAAGACTGACTGACTGACTGGATGTTTCATTTTTCTTTTTCAGTTGCATTCTGAAAATGGACCATCACTGTCGTATCCTTTGTATTAACATTATTTTAAATGTATTTTGAGATCACATTTCAGAAAACACATAATCTGACTATGAAAAAGTGGTGGTTGTCCTTAATATCAGCATCTCAGCCTGGTTAAATAACTGCGTGGGTCATTTTAACCATCGTTACTTCTTTTCCTTCTGTCTCTTCATGACCTTGGGTTGTGTCTACTGTAGCATCAGTGGTAGAAACTTGTTCCTAGATGCATACAATGCCCTTGAGGTAAGACACACCTGTCTGGTGTTTTGTTGGGTTTGGGCTACAGTGCAGGGAAAAGGTATTTGCCCCATTCCTGATTTATTTTTTGCACATTTGACACATTTGAATGATTCAGTTCATCAAACAAATGTTAATATTACACAAAGATAACCCAAGTACATGCAAAATGCTGTTTTTAAATGATGTTTTGTTTATTAAGGAAAAAAGATGTCCCAACCTCCCTGCCCCTGTGTGAAAAAGTAATTGCCACCTAAACATAATAACTAGTTGTACTACTCTTGGCACCAACACCTGCAATCAAGCATTGTCAATAACTGGCAATGAGTCTTTCACATTGCTGTGGAGGAATTACTTTTCACACAGGACCAGGCACATACTTTATCGTTATCTTTGTGTAATATTAAAAGTTGTTTGATTAATTAAATGTATAAGTGTGACAAATATGCAAAAAAAAACTTTCTTATTTAATAACTTTCACAGCAGTGTATTACCTGTTGTCCTTCTTCTGTTGTCTTTATCTGCAGGGCATAACTGTTCATTACTGACACTGTCTTTTTGGTTTTGTGTTTGTGTGCTAATCTATTAGCGCTTTAAGCATTTGGATGTGGAAAAGCCAGGGGTACCAGTAACAGGGATGGGACTTCTTATAGGGCTACTGCCCCCAGGCCAGGTACAGGGTCAAAATACACACACAGCAGCTTTCTTTGTTTGTCATATGTTAGTTTCAAAATATGTTATTTTTCTTTTATTGAAGACCAACTATCAGACACCTGCACCACCATACACCTTTAAGGACAAGATGATTCATAAGAGCATCATCTACATGTGGGTGCTTACCAGGTAAAAATAACATCTCATATCACCGGTTTTCATACAGCCTTGGTCAGCACGTGTTCACATATCAGCCTGTGTTAATAGAAACTAGAAACCATACAGAATACCAAAAAAACTCATTTTAGATGGTGGTAAAACATCTACAGGAAGATTTCAGACAACAACAAATGATCAGATCTTTGAAAAACCATTAGATTATCCTTATTCTCAAGTATAAGTAGCAGAAACAATTTTGCATTTTATTTGATGTCTGTTATCACATCCCGTTGAAAGCAAACAGGAGTCTATTTGTGACAGTTGTTTTTTATTATCTTCAGCGTGGATTAAATGTAATGGGTTTTGTTCTTTCAGCACAGTGGGAGTGGCCCTTGGAGCTCTAACAATTTGGCATGCAGTTCTTATATCTAGAGGAGAGACCAGCATAGAAAGACACATTAACAGCAAAGAAATCAAAAGAATGGCAAAATGTGGAAAGGTGAGCTTGTTAAATAATTAAATAAAAATAAAAACAGATTCTTCTAGACAATAATTAAATTATCTGCTTTATATGACATTCCAGTTGTTCATTTCTGTTTTGTAAACTGCTCTTCTAGGTGTACAAAAACCCTTTCAACTACGGCAAGCTGAATAACTGGAAAATCTTCTTTGGTGTGGAGAAGAAAAGGTATTTTTTTTCTGATGTTTGCAGAGATTTCCTGTCAAAGTGCCCATACATATCTATGACCAATTCTGGCTTGAACTTCTTGTCACCATGCATTTTGTTTTGTCTTTTGTTGTTAGTCACTGGGTGACGCGTGTACTCCTTCCCTCTGGACACACCCCACATGGTGATGGTTTGAAGTGGGATGTCTTCCCAATTAAAAAGGATTTGATACCTGTATGACAAATTCTACCTGTAGCCTGCTGTCAGCACTCCTTGCTGTGTCTAACTTGCTCTGGTCCTTTGGTTTAGTTGACTTAAAGGATCCTTGCATAGTGGCTTCATATAACTGTGGAGTCATGCCAACCTCCTATACCTCAAAAATGTGCTGTGGCATTCTTTTACTGAGAAACTGGTCTTACTTGACTCTGAGTGTTGTGCTAATGATGGGTTGTTGTTTTCACTTGCCACATGTATTGAATGACATATCATTAAACTGAGGTACTTGCAATTTTTTTTTCTCCAAAGCACACTATCTTAGATTGTTTAGTCCAAAAATGGATTTATTTAAAAATATTATATATAAAAACATAAAACACTAGTTTTTGGACACTACATTCATGTCAACACCTCCACTGCTCTATCCCATTTGCACATTTCAGTCCAATGTTATAATTTCATTTGCAGTACCACAATAATGTGTTATTTATCTGTATTTTTTTACCTGTTTTATTAATAAAAATTTATAAATTGTTTATGTAATTGTACACTGTATTTTGTTATTTCGAAAGATTTATTATACACAGGGTTTTCTTATACACAAGTGGACATCTATGCCTACATAACTGTTGCTTATTGCAGTGTTTTTGCTCCACTTCAGAATATACCGAGCAGACAAACTACAGTGTTATGTCACAGTGCTGCTTACACAGACAGACCCAGAGACACGCATAATGGAGGATTATTTGTGACACATGCTTGTTTTGATCTTCAGATTAATTTCAATATATTACAACAGTAATAAATAGCACCAGCAGTGGGAATAATAATATTAACATTAACAGGTTCCCTTTTAAATGACTTGTAGGCAATTAGAGCAAAAGCTGGCTGGTGTAAAACTATGTGTTGCTAGAGAACATTAGAGTGAAGAAATATTTGAAATATTTTTTGATAAATGCATTTGATGTGATGCTAGTGTTGTCAGTTAAAACTAGGATTGTAATAGACAACAGATAAAGACACCTGATTTTACCATGTCACTGCTGAAGGGCACAACACACACACCTGTCAAAAATCAATCTTTTAGCAGATGTACTATGTCAAACATTGTCCAAAACTGTCTATTATGTTCTGAGAGTTAGGATAGTTGATGATCAGCACAAGGACCTTTCCTCATTTTTACTGAAAGCACATTTTTCTTACATTAACCATTAAATGTTCTGTGAATAAAACAAGTACACCCACAAGCACTGCACAAGCTTTTCCGGAAGCCAAGAGTAACCCTCCTCTTTCTCCCACACTTCAGGTTATTTGGGATAATTTGGTGTCTCTGTTTTCACTCTTAGTTGTATAAACTAGTCTATAATTGTGTGTAGACCTATCGAATGATAGGCTATATAAAGTTAACAGATTGGACAGGATTAACTTGGTTCCAGACTAATATAGCACATAATCCAATTAAAATTAAACTTGATAGTTACTTATATTTAGGTGACATAAAGAAATACCATTTACCCTAACATATTTGTCATTCACAGTGTATGTGTTTCTACATAGTTTTTGATAAACATGTTATTTAGAAATTTTTGCAGCAACTGTTGATTTGTTATTGTTTTAAAATACACAAATAAACCAAACTTAAAGATGTGTTTTATTCAAGTGCATAGATAGATAGTTAGGAATAACAGACTAAAAGTCAAGTGTGTGTGATTTATTTATTTATTTAATTTTTTTTAATTTTTTTTCTGTTAATGACCATATTTACTATTGTGATCTTCCTTGATTAAATTGCTAATTATGCCCTATTGACAGTAGGCTATTATCCTGGAGGAGTCATTTCTCATTTTCTAATCTCATGCTTATAAGCATGACGCAGGGTAGGAAAAAAAAAAAACGCTCTCTGCGCATGCGTTTAGACTGATAAGGATTTAGTGTTATTCCGGCTCAAACGGATTGTACGAGTGAGCTCCATTCAATATGATGCAGAGGGAATACTGATTGTAGTTTTTTAGAAGCTGTTGAGATTTTGTGGAGGCTCTGCAGGGCCAAACTGGTATCCAGCCTACCACCCCTGCACAGACCCACTGCTTCCAGTTAGTTTGTCAGCCTGCTGACCCGCAGCTTCTGCTGATCGTCGCATCAGGATCCAGTGATAACTTCACTTGGAAGCAAGTTCGGATGTGGCAAGCAAATTGCAGACGAATGCATAATTTAGCAGACTGGATTTCTGGTAGGCAAAACGACTTACAGCTGTTTTTAATATCGATAAGAGAAGAATCAATTAAATCGGAATTGTTATCAATAATTATTATAAATGTATATGTAAATATATGTTAGATTGACAGAATTTGTATTGCAGTTAAGTAGTTATACTGCTAAGTATATTAATTGAAAAGCAGTGGAGGGGTGGCATGAGGTCCAGGCGCGTGTCCCCGTCAGCTGGCGGTACACGTGACGTAAACATCGCAGCTTGTCTGACCTCACAAGAACAGGGAGTGCTGAGCTGTCATTATTCAATGATGCTATTACTGTAAGGCACGGACAATAAACTGTGTTTATCCAATGTGCATCTTTAATACATTGATATTTGAATGTATGACAAGCATGTTACCGACAGACTCATGATTTCTCTCCTTGCTGTGGGATGCAGGGACAGTGATGGGAGGCTGTGTGGGGAGGAGCAGCACCGATGGACAAGGGAGTGCCCGAAATTCGACGAGGAGCAAAAAACGTGGAGGTGAGAATCGGGAACATGTTGGACATGCGTCCTTTCAGCTTTTAAATTAAGCACATATTTTGGTGAACACGGGAGATGCTTCACACATGATGTACTTAAACCAGACATAGACAGCTGGGATATAAGGTGCAGCCTTAACAATATGGTTATGATAAAATTCAGGGTCATTTCCCTCCAGGTCTGAAAGCATGATGTTAAAGGTTTCAGACGTCATGGCTTAGTCATGTGTCTAATCTGTGCTGAGGACCTGCCCTAACGGCAACAGTACACATTGTTCAGTCCATTGCTTGTGCATTAAACTGGATTGTTATGCATTATGCATTAAGCAGCAGCAGAGTTTGCATATTAGAGTTTGACCTACTTGGTGGAGATCTGATGCTGACCTGCTACAAAACACATTTTTTTGCAGAAAGACATGACTTTTCAGAACATGTCAGAGTCACAGACCTTGTACTTTTGTGCAGTACAGTTCACACAAGTAAAGGAGCTTCTCCATCAAACAGACTGTAATAGTCTGACAAGGGTTTATTGTCTGTTAATAGGTTTAGCATGGTGCCTGTGGGTATTTCTTTCCTGTCTCTAAATAGAGATGATAGGATTAAGCCTCCTGTGTAAAGACGCTACCTTCTGGCAAGGACATTCAACTTACTTTGCGCATACGTGGGACCTCCTTCAATGAACTGATCATATTTTTGGTTTGTGGTGTTTGTTTTTAGAAGGGATAAAATTGGAGGGATTGTGGTCATTTTTAAGAAACTGGGGAAGTGTGACGACTGCTAACTGGACTCTGTCTTGCCTTGTACATCTTGGCAACATACATCAGGTGGTTGTCTCATCACTTGTGTGGTGTGTAGCAGAAAGCTGTTTTGATACACCAGGAGTTCTCTTTTTCCTCTTGGTCGGTCTCTGTAGCTCATTATTGCAGACTTTTGATGTACAGTAGTTTGATTCACATCACACCTCAGACAAGGAACAGAGATGGGTGTACCTAACTCCAGAGAATACAGCTACTATCATGCTCCAAATTCAGCCCTTAGGATCATGCTGAAAAGTAAGTATATATTTTTTCTCTGGGATGAAAAAGAAGCTTTTCTATTTTCATGCTTGTGCAGCTTACCTGTCTGTGTCAGAATTTATTTCAGATGGTTTGGTGTAGAGTTGTCTCAGCTGTTGATGCTTTTTGGGGGGATTTATTGGGAATGTGTTTATCAAGGTAATTAAGTATGTAAGATTTAGGTAAGATATATCTCAGCTGTCAATGAAATAACAGAAAATGAAATGAAAGAAAAATAATTTTGTATGTTATAATTGATCGTAACTAGACTGCTTTCTTTTGCTGAAATTCAGATTTTCATGAGGTGTATGAGTTTACACATTTAAATTGTGGTTTATATAATGCAGTTATACTATATATGACTGTTTTCTAAGTTAGATGTTTTCACATTATGAATATTATACATTAGTGCTCTTGTGTAGAAATGTAGAAACACCACAGATATTAAAAATCTTAATCAATGATCATAGCCTGAACGTAACACGTTCATGTAAATGACAAGAAATTATTAAGTTCCTTTTATGGTAGAGTTTAGTTGGTAGTTTTTCCATCTACCAAGAATCTTTAAGTAGGAGGTAAAATAATATCAACGGACTTCATTTGAAATAGCTAAGCTTAGATTCTAGGTATCTGGGGTGAGAGCTGAGGACACAGTGTCATAGCTGATCTCTTGTACACTGACACTCCACAAACAGCGAGTTTCACTGACTTACTATAGCAAAAAGTTGGATAAAACTGGAGCTGTTGTGAGTCTTTAATTCATTTGCCATCATCTGTGCAACTTGCAATTCTCAGTGCATCATCCTGTGTCTGTCAGTCAGGCTACTTGTTAGAGACAAACATAATATTTGCAAATGTTTGTCTGGACTGTCAGTTTACTTCTTCGAAGCATTACAGCTGCCTGTCCATAACTGCACAAGAAGTCAAGAAGACTAAAACCAGTGTTTGTTCAGCAGAAAAGTAGAACATTCACTAGCAAAATACTGTCAGAGACTTAATTAGAGGAATATAAAGTATAATTCTTAGTAGCAGTTACAGTATGCAGACAGTAATTATATATTTGGAAGTGTGAACATGCTTGCAAATTAAAACCTTTCTTTTATTGCTAATGCATACACTCAATTATAAAATGTGTAAATAGTGCACATCTATTTATTGTTACACAGCACTGTGCATCTGATAAACTAGAAAGTGTTGGCACCACTCAATTTTATCGTATGTTATAATTTTAAATTGATAAAATTGCCATTTAAAGGTCTTTTATGAATCCCTATAGTAGAATGCTCTTGAGAGTGGGACGACCTTTTAGGTTTCAACATGACAGTGAAACCTACAGCCAAGATAACACTGAAATGACTTTGGGACAAACGTCTGATTAAATTTGAGTTCCTCATCCAAAGCCCAGACTTAAACTTCATACAATATCTGTGGGGAACCTGAAGATGTCAGCCTGACCCAGCTTCAGAGGATTTGGGGAAAAAATGCGATAAATAATCTAGACTTTGCACACCTGGCTAATTTTATCCATATAGAAGCTGTAATTGCTGCCAAAAGACCTTCCACATAGTACTGAATCAAAAACAGAAGTTTATGTTTTCGATTTTTAATAAATCTACAAAACTTGCCATCTCCTGTTGAGCATAGATTGTTGTGTAAATTGACCATTTTACAAAGTGAAGTGAATAAACATGGCTGAACAAAGTGAATGTTTATAAAAGTTTAAAAAACGACGATGCAATAGTTGATCTGTGGTGTGTTTGTGTTGCTTGTGTGCATGGTTCTGTGTGCTTACTGTGGTAGCTTTATGTGTTTTTGCAACGTTTCATTGGCCAAAGAGTACTCGTCTCTCCAGCCAATGCCTTTCAGGATAGGGACAGATAAATCCTGTTATGTGGAAACTGATTACTGCCTATAATCCACTGGTGTGTGCTTGTGCGTCTGAGCGTATGTAAGTGCACATGTATGTGTTTCTTGCCACTGCAGTAATCCACAGCCCTATAAATAACCACTTTGATTTTCCTCCCTCTGTGAATCAAATGGATTTTCTTGGTATCATAGTACAGTACCTATATTGCATATGTGAGGGAGGAAACACCTTTAATATGAGGATAAAACTACTTAATTGTTTTATGGGCTTTAAGAGTCTTTGTATCCTCCTTAAATTCACTTATATGCTTTTGAAAATAGTTATATATTATGTGTTACGATATACAATGCTCAAACACAAAAGGTAGACCATTTAAAATGGTGTTTGTGATTTATTTGATCAGAAATTACATTTTGGCATTTCTGTTCAGAGAAGTATATTATTAAAGTTAAAATTATACTCTCCCATACCCAAGGTAAAGAGCGTATTATAGAATAATAGTAAAGAGATTATAACAGTAAACTTTGCTTTCTTTTCTTAGGACGTAATGAGCCCCTCAAGAAAGAGCGTCCAAAATGGAAAAGTGAGTACCCGATGACAGAGGGCCAGCTAAGGAGTAAGAGGGATGAGTTTTGGGATACGGCGCCAGCCTTTGATGGACGGAAAGAGATCTGGGATGCACTGAGAGCAGCAGCCCTGGCTGCAGAGTGCAATGACCTGGAGTTGGCACAAGCTATAGTGGATGGCGCCTGCATTACTTTGCCACACGGTATCAAACCACTCAGTCACGTGAACACACACATGCTCTCTCTGATATTGAAATGTGTTTCATCCAGCTATCAATTGTAAGCTGTAAATGTCCTGGAACTTCCAGTACAAATGCATAACTCGCTGTAATAATTCTCAAAATGTCAAAGGACAGTTTGCAGAATCCCATGAATCACTTGTTCAGAGATTACAGCTGTAATGGTTACATAATAGTTGCAGTGCTGCGTAACCTCTGTGAATGGATTAGTGCACAGAAAGCTATGACAGAGTTACTATAGGTGGGAATAATACTTGGTTTGTGCTTTTTTATGTATTCATAGTGTGTCTTTGCTTGTCATCATTTTACTTCTTTACTTGTTTTATTTATATAAATGTGATGTAGAATTTCCTGGTTTATTGACAATGGTTGGGAATAGAGATTTGATAAATGTATCACGGGTAAACTCAGGAGCTGTTATTAACTGTGCAAAGTGGTTGTTTATTTAGGTCATTTCGCTCTTTGCAGGCTCTCTCACAGAGAGTTATGATGAACTGGGAAACCGCTACCAGCTCCCAGCATACACTTTAGCTCCACCTGTCAACCTCATCTCTGAAACACCCAGTGAGAGCAAGGTTTCTGAATCCACACAAAAACCAACTCAACCCCCGCCGTGCAGACAAGAGTTCCAGCTGCGAGTGAGATTGTCAACAGGTAAAAAACTACCAGCATTACCTACAATACATACAATATATAAGTCCAAATAAAATACAATATCTCCCATTTTGCTATGCATATGAAATATTATTACATTTTGAGACTTGTATATATATTTCATATATAATTACATTATACATTATTGCTCAGTATGTCAGCTCAATATGTCAGCTCCATCTCTGTTTTGTGATTTTCTTAGGAAAGGATGTGCGTCTGACAGCCAGCATGGCAGACTCCATTGCTGAGTTAAAGAAACAGCTGGAAGAACAGGAAGACATAGAGGTAATGCGCCAGAGGTGGTTCTTTTCCGGGAAGCTCCTGACTGACAAAACTCGTCTGCAAGATACCAAGATCCAGAAGGACTTTGTCGTCCAAGTGATTGTCAACATAAACCCTTCAGTCATAAGTAACTAAGGAGTGAAACAGAGGGTTACGAAGTGAAAAAAAGACAAAGAACGTGCAAGAGAGTGCAGTAATAGGAGTAGGGCATGAAAGCATTTTTGGTACTGCTGTGGAATTTTGTGTACATTTTTATATAAGAATTTATTGCTTTTATATTGCTCCTTTTTGTATTTTTTTCCCTTTTCCCAAATGAAGTGAAAATCTTGAAAAGCACTGAAACACTTTAGATTAAAAATAGACTTGCACATCCCTAACATGCACATCTCAATGTCTGTCTGTCTGTGTGTGTGGACATCAGCTCACAGCTCTATTGTTTACATGGTTCCTCCTTGTCATGTGTGTTTGTACTAGTGCTTAACTGAATATGGTTCATATGGGGATTTGAATAAGAAGAAGTACTCTCTCTCGCTCTCTCTCTCTCGCTCTTTCTCTCTCTCTCTCTCTGTATCTCTTTTTTTTAAAGATTATTATCATGAGATTTGGGATATAGAATAAATATGGCAGAACACTAGAGAAAATGAAATATGTAAATATCAGTTGCCATATGTGTTGTTTGGTTGTGTAACTATCTACACTATATTTTCAATTCACAACTGTATATTCATGAAGACACCAAATGTAATGAAAGCACCTTTCTAAAAGGTAGACATGAGAAATGTTCCAATATTTTTTGTCCCATTTCATCACTCCAAACAAGATGCTGTAGTTTTATGTAAAATAAGATGCTCACTGTACTTCAGTAACTTATCAATAAATATTGGACATTTAAACACATTATGTGCCATGCTGATTGCCTCTTTGAGAAATATGTGAAGTTAGAATAGATCCTAAAATAATGCTTACCAATTTGATCACTGTATAGTTTAAAATACAAGGAAAATGTAAAAAAAAAATTATATAGTTAGTGTTTTAACCTTCAAAAAGAAGTTTAAATATGAAGTTGTGACGTGAACTGACTCACTGACCTCACCATATGTTGTGATAAATGGTCTCAAACAGAAACCAATTTGTTTTAACGGGCCACAAGCCATATGAAGCACTGTTCTAAAGTATTATAAGAGCATGGATTATGGTAACCAAACAGAAGACACAGCATGTGCCTAAACAGCTTTTGGTCTCATAAAACCAAAGCACAGATTTCCAATACTCATCCCCATGTGTCAAATGTTCGTGATTTTCTTGGATGATGAGCTCAAAGCCCATTATGATGAAGAGTCTTCATAAAAGTCTCCCATGTAACAACAACAAGTCCAGATGAGACCAGTTAAGCAACAGTCATCTTGGCAGAGATCGTGGGATTCATGTTGACATCTCCAAGGTGTTTAAAATCTTGCACTTTTGATGATGTCCAGATTTGATTCTACCAGAATTTGTTTCCTTGTATTTTACAGTGATACATCTGCATACATCTGTTAGACACTGTGGAAGATGAGCATCCACCATCTTATTTCTAAATTCCAGACTGATTTAGCATGATGAAAGCACAGCTAACCAGGATTTTTGTAGTCCATCTCAAGCAAGTGTTTAAGTACCACTACTACCACTAGCTCTTAAGTAAAGGCCTTAGCATTGATGAATGTTTAACTGTCTTATGAATGATGGGAAATGTAATGTAATTTTGACCATAACTTTAGATGGCTATGTTGACATGTTAGTTTTGTGCTGGACAGCACCAACTTCTGGCAAAACAACCTTATCGCCGGGACAAACACGTGAGTACACCTATGACGTCATTTGCAAAGCGACAGCGTCACCTGCAGCTGCGCAGCTTGTTGGGGTAACGTGATAATTTTCTGCCCCGAAAATGGTGAAATCGGGAAAACTTCGGTCCGGGACAGGGTCCAAACTCAAACGGTGGAAGAAAGGACACAGCAGCGACTCAAATCCGCAAACGAGTCGTTTTCGACAGGCTGCTAAAAGCCGCTTCTTCAGCCGACCCACCGGTAAGCTTCCTGTAACACGTGGGTCTAGGGCTAGTGCTAATATTAGCTAGTAGCCATTTAACTTGAAGAAATCCATGCAACGCTAATTAATCCCCAAAAGTGATATTCATAAAACTAGCGTAACACGTAACTGTCATCTTTCTGTGTCTTCTGGGTGTTCAGCTAGTAACCTGAAGCTAATTTAGTTTTCTACTTAAACTAAGTAACTGTGTTTATAGTGGCTGTGTGAGCCAATGAGTCACGAGAACATGCATGAATAGATTATTTGAAGTGTCAAAGCATCAATGAGACGCTCAAATGAACATTTCAGGGTGTTTACATTCATACATTGGGTGACCAGTGTAGAAATTACACATTACACATTGTTCCCTCATTTTATTCTACCAAAAGTACTTCTATAATTGTGCCATCATGTGTAGTAGTTGATTATGTCATGACACATAATGACTACTGGAAGTAAATAACGTATAGATATCATCACATGCATAGCTGGATCATGGTTGTGTGTTTTGTTTTGGGTGTAAGTTTATGGCCATTGTTGATCTACACTGTGTAAAAACTAAGTCTTAAAAGGTGTTCACACTCTCAAAGCTTCAAATAAGCACAATGTGGGACTGTACTGCAGCAATCAGGAGGGGCCTTCTGTATAGTTACTTGAAGACAGCACTGTAGTTGCTTATCTTTCATGTAATCACAACCCTAAAACTGTGTTAAATGTTCCATTTTATCTATGTCAACGTGTAGTATTGTAGAATTCTCACATTTCACTCTTGTGAATTTAATGTATTGGTGGTTCATTGTTTTTGTCACAGGAAAGAGTGATCTAACAGTTGATGCTCTTAAGCTACACAATGAACTTCAGGCAGGTCCACTGGAGCTCAGTTCAGGCGGTCGTAAAGATGCTTGTATGGAAGAGGAGCCAGATGTGGCAGTATCAGAAAGAACATCAGGCACTTTCCTCAGCGGACTGTCAGACTGCTCCAACCTGACCTTCAGAAAGGTGCAGCGCTTCTGGGAGTCCAATTCAGCTGCTCACAAAGAGGTGAACATTTACATATGTCACATTAGTAAGTAGCATAAAGCGGCTAATTTAAAAAGTTTAATAGTTGTCTTGTTTTGGTCTGGTGAAGTTGCCCTTATGCAATGATACAACACTATTAACAAATACACAATTGCAAAAAAAGATGCTGAGAATTCCTATACCTGCAATATTGTCACTTGGTGTGTCTCATAGATCTGTGCAGTGTTGGCAGCTGTTACTGAGGTGATTCGTGGTCAAGGAGGGAAGGAGACTGAAACAGAGTACTTTGCTGCTTTGGTGAGTGCAGCCTTTTTAAGTATGTTTATTAAGACATTACCAAATAACAAGTGTTTTCTTGAAAACATAGGTGTGGTGTTTGAAGCTGAAGTATGTCTATGCTTTTTGTAGATGACCACACTAGAAGTTGTGGATTCAGCAGAGTCACAGGCTGCAGTGGCGTACCTCCTTAACCTTGTCATGAAACGGTAGCACTTGACAACCTTAATTTTTTCCTAAACAAAAACCATAATTTATGTCACAGCTAAGTAGATATAATTGTTTGAAATACTTGTTCCTTAGGGTTCCTGCTCCAGTGCTCATGTCCAAGTTCTCAGACACCACCAAGGCTCTGATGGATGTCATGTCCAAGCAGGCCACATCTGAAACTGCGTCTGCTCTTAGATGGGTAGGCAGATTTATATATATAATTTTTTTTGTTTCTTTTTTGTCTGTTAATTGTTTATCTACAAAAGCTGCAGAAATGAATGATTTGTTATTTCTCTATCTATAGATTCTGTCATGCTTGGCTACTTTGTTAAGGAAGCAGGATGCATCTGTCTGGACTTACCCCTCAACTCTTCAGGCTTATCATGGACTGCTTAGCTTCACAGTGCACAGCAAACCTAAGGTCTGTCTCCCCAGTCCATCAGTAACGGTGCCAAAAACCCAACATGGAATCAGATAGTTAAATTTTTTTATTTGTGTACTACTCCAATTTTATATTCACTTTTTCCTCCCAGGTCCGTAAAGCAGCACAGCAAGGTGTTTGCTCCATTCTCAGAGGTAGTGACTTCCTGTTTACAGACAATGCTCCAACCAATCATCCTGCTGCAGTGACCACAGCCAAGTTCTGCATCAAAGAAATGGAGCAGGCAGGAGGTAAAACAACACTATCATGCATGTGATTTACTGATGTATGTCATTGTATTTCAATAGTTTGTGGTTTTATAGTTGTCCAGGAAGTTGTAGTTTATGTCTATTTTCCCTCAGGTAGCAAAGAGGACACAACCACACTTCATATCCTGGGTCTCCTAAAGGAGTTGATGGGGACGTTTCCTCTGGGAGCTGTCAAGTCCTGTTGTGAGACTCTGCTGCGAGTGATGACACTCAGCCATGTGGTGAGAACACAAAAACATTCCTAGATGTAGCCATATACCCTTTGTTCATTTTCAAGGACACTCAGATGTAATTTTTAATTTGCCTTCTGTGTGTCTGGCTGTAGCTGGTGACGGCAAGTGCCATGCAGGCCTTTCATAGGCTGTTCAGTGGGAAACCAAATGCTTCAACCCTCTCGGCAGAACTTAACGCCCAGATAATCACAGTAAGAAAATACAAAGAACTAATTTGCCATAATAGTAATGCAAAATGCAGTGTGAAACCATATGCTAATTTTTCATCCTCAGGCTCTTTATGACTATCTTCCCAGTGAGAATGATTTGCAGCCTATGTTGGCCTGGCTCACTGTCATGGAGAAAGCACATGTTCATTTGGCAAGGTATTGAGCTGCAGCACATTTTATTCAGTAATTACATATTTTCTTGTTAGATTAGTCTGAATTTAGTCAACAGTCTTTGTGCCTTTGTCTAGTTTGCAGAGTTCTCTCAGTTTGGGTCACCTCCCTCGACTTTTCTCTGCTGCCATGCCCTGCCTGTTGTCATCTCACGCACAGGTGGTTTCTGGAGCAGCCAACACACTAAAGGTAAAGAAGTTGCCTTCAGAACATCCACATTGACTGACATTAATTCCATGTTAAATTGTAATTTGAATTGTGAGCTGAGTTTTTAAAGATGCACTACATGCAGAGAAAAAGGTGTAAATGCACTAAAGAAATTTTACAAAAGAGCCAGTTTAATTTTTCACAGTGTATGTGGGATTCCAACTGATTTGTTTATGATTTATCTTTTTCAGACTTTGTTGACTGAATGTGTTGCCCCTCACATGGAGGAAATGGGCATGATAAGCGCCACAGCCTCTACAGGAAATCCTTCTTATGTCTGCAAAATGTTTTGGTCAGTTCCCAAAGCTAGTCTCAGACTTCTCTTTTTCTTGGTAGCCACAACATGTACATGTTTACCATGATAACTTTGTGCTTGTTCCAGGATCATAGAAGAAGGGTTGTCTTATCGTTTCCATGCATCCTGGCCATTTGTGCTACAGATATTGGGTTGCTTCTACCGAGTTGCAGGGAAACAGGCTCACCCCATCATGATCAAGGTATAGTCACAAATCATGGTATATGATTACATGAGTAAGAAATATATGCTTAAGTCTTTGTGTTGTGTGCTGGACAGTCCCTGCAGTCTCTGGCAGACCTGCGCTGCACTCCTCAGTTCCCTTTCAGTGGTGAGTTGGACCTGGCTGTGGGAGGAGCTGTAGAAAGCATGGGGCCTGAAGTTGTCCTGGGTGCTGTGCCACTCAACATCACTGGCTATGAGTAAGGTTACATACAAAGACACATGTGGTTCAGTCTTCTTGTCATTATTGTAATTGAACTGATTTTGTTTTTTGTTTTTTTCCATCAGGGATGACTTGGAGTTCCCACGAAGCTGGATAATCCCAGTCATACGGGATCATGTGAAGAACACTCACCTTGCTTTTTTTGTTTCTTACTTCCTCCCTCTGGCATCTACGCTCAAGCAGAGAGGTAACTGACGTGTGTGATGTTCCACACGATAACTGGGATGTTTTTTGTTTTTTTTTCTCTGATGACTCTTTCTTTGGTTGCAGCTGAAGAGTTGGAGAAAGCAGGACAGAAACTGGAGGGCAAAGTTTACCAGACTTTACAGCTTCAGGTAGATCGACAGATTTAATTGGTAATCGAATCATTAACTGCATCTAGTAAAGAGATGCATTAGTTGAATTATTAAGATATACATGCATTGTTTTTTGTCCCCAGATTTGGACAATGCTCCCTGGTTTCTGTACTTGTCCTGTGGACCTGCTGGCATCCTTCAAAAACACTGCCCGCACACTCGGTATGGCTATTAATGAACGGCCAGACCTGAGATTGACAGTGTGCCAGGCTTTACGCATCATCATCAACAAGAGCTCCACAGGTACAAAGACATGCATGTTCACATGGAGAGATGGGGCATACAAGCTACTGCAGCTTTTTACTTCTGAATCCAGCCATTAAAATGTTTTTTTTCTTTCTGTACATCTGCAGAAGAAGAAAAGGCAGAAGTGGGACGCTTCTCTAAGAACTTCCTGCCCATCCTTTTCAACGTGTACAGTCAGCAGCCAGCAGATGGAGAATCTGGCACCTACAGGATGGCAGTACTGGACACCATCAAAGTTTACCTAACTATTACTGAAACACAGGTCAGTTGTGTTTTGAAATGATTTTTTGATGATTTGATCATTTTTGAAATGAGTTTCTGACAGATTGTTTTGTCAGAAGTTGTACTTTTTGGATGCATGTATCACTAATCAAAACAGTCATCCCTAGATGGTCTGCACTTTTCTTCAAAAAGCCACGGAGAGACTGAGCAGCACAGACACCACTGAGTTCACACGGTAGGACACGAACATGGATGTACTGTCAGAATTATTTCTGCTGAAATCTGTGATATTTTAGAATAGGGTAAATATGAAAATACTTATTGTTTTCTTGTTTTGTTGTGGCTTGCTCTACACCTCAGGCTCGCAATGATGGACCTTGTCATTGCCATGGCTCCCTTTGTAGATGAGGTCACCATGACTGATACCTTTGAGCTGATTAGACCATATTTGGAGGTAAGAAATATGCTCTGTGTGTTGAATTCAATCCTACTGAACCTAAGTATATTTCATTTAAAATCAGTGTTGGAGTATTATTTTTATTTATTTATTTATTTTAGACCAAGGAGGCAGGCATGCAGAAGAAGGCATACCGTGTACTGGAGGAGATGTGCGGAGGAGAAAGAGATGAGTGTAAATCGTTTGTTGTGTCCAATCTGGAAACACTCAAAGTCGTCCTGCTTGAGACTTTGAAAAATGCATCTTCACCAGCAAAGAGGGTGAGACTTCATTTACAGAGAGGATTAAACTGATACATTACATGCAGATTTATCTAGGGTTCATGTCTGATTGTATTTTTATATTTGCGTTGCTTTTTCTCAGCCAAGACTGAAGTGTCTGATGCACATTGTGAAAAGGCTCAGTGAAGAACACAAGGACTTCATTATAGCACTGCTGCCAGAGGTACATACACAAATCATTAATAAGTTGGCAAACACACAAACTGAGAAAGTGCTGATGTGCATTATTTTTATGAGGGTGTTTCCCCTTTCAGGTGATTATATGCACCAAGGAGGTGTCAGCTGGCGCTCGTAAGAGTGCCTACAATCTGCTGGTGGAAATAGGAAAAGCTTTTGTTCGTTTCTGTGGAAATACAAAAGGTAACACATTGTGCTTGTGGGTGTGTGTGGGCAGAAATGGACTATAAAGATATAAAATTGAATATCTGTTTCTGATGCAGATGCCATGGAGCAGTACTTATTGGTGGTGTATGCAGGACTCACAGGCTCCGTCACTATGATCACCTGCACAGTGTTGGCGTTAACTCGACTAGTGTTTGAGTATAAAGGTAAGTCTGTTGCCTTTTATCTGTTTCCTGTGCATTTGCTAGTGGACTGGTTTCAACCAGATTTCTTTCCCAGATTCTATAGAGGTGACCACCATGGAGCAGCTGCTTCACAATGTCTGTCTGCTGCTTTCGTCTCGTACCAGAGAGATTGTCAAAGCTGCCTTAGGTTTTATCAAGGTTATCCTCTTCATCATGGACCCGAAGACGCTGGCCTCACATGTGACTGTCATGGTATGCGTTGTACATTATGGATGCTAGGAATAAAATATAAAATACATTTTTGCCCTTTTTTAACCCAGATTTCTGTGTTTCTGTCTCTCATGTTCAGATGGAGGGCATCGGAAATATCAAAGATGATGTGAGGAGGCACTTCAGAACAAAACTGAAGAACATCTTCACTAAGTTCATCAGAAAGTTTGGGTAAGTCCTGCACTGTAAAGGCTTTGTGTCTGATATAATGTATAATAATGTGCACCTGTGTTGTTTTGAAATGGAGGTTAAGGCTGATTATGAGGTGGTTCCAGGTGTCATTGTAATGTTTATGTACAGTTTATCTGCATTCACCATGGTCTATCTATTAGTCATACATTCAGACTCATGATGTTGTGAGAATACCTCGTGTCTTTGCGTAGGAAACACATTTTCTGTATGTTACAGTGTAATGCATTCTTTGAGTATGTGTGTGATTGTCTGCTGTGTTACCAGTTTTGAGCTGGTGAAGAGCATGCTGCCTGAAGAACACCACAAGGTTCTTGTAAACATCCGCAAAGCTGAAGCTCGCACAAAGAGACGGAAACAGGCGGCAGAACAGCAGGAAGATTCAGAGAGTGAAGAGGACGTCCCTAAAACAAAGAGCGAAAAGTAGGCGGCTGTTCCTCACACAAACCTCTTCATTCCCTTATAAGATTTCAATTTCAACCTGAAAACCTTCTGTCCTCTCCTCTGAAGTATCGAGGACATCCTTGCGGAGTCGGACAGTGATTTGTCAGAGGATGAAGGAAAGCCCACAAAAGCTCAGAAGAAAGCCGGCAAAGAGCAGAAGGGACGGGCTTGGCTCAAAGAAGGAGGAGATGATGACCCACTCAACTTCCTGGATCCCAAGGTTTCCCAGAGAGTGCTAGGTAACAGATCCTTTTAAGTGTCCTTTGGTGGTTGCATATGAATTATATCATATCATATCAACAGAATGATTTGTTGTTTTTCAGCCACCAATCCAGACCTTAAAAAGAGCACCAAGGTTAAGCATGGCTTTAAAGTGACCTCAGATGGACGGCTGATCATTAGAGAAGATGAAGAGGAGGATGTAAAAGACAAAGGTAAAAAGAATGTAGTTCTTCCCTGTGCAGTGATTAGCAGAATGTCTGAGCAGGTTGTGATGACTTTTTATTTTTCCTGCAGATGAGGGAGAGATGAAAGATATTCTAGAGGAGGCTGGAGTCAAGAGCGTGAGTACTTTAATAGGTCATTCATTCATTAAACGTCAGTTTAGCTTTTTGTGGTGTTGTAGACAAATACAAAATTACTTCATTAATTAGTTATATTGTTTAAACCACCCACAGAAAAAGGCTCAGAAAAGGAGGTTCCAAGATGACAACTTGGATGAGGACATGGATGTTGAACCCCAGTTGAAGTATCAAGGTGATAATTCTTTCCAACATGCTGTATAAATGTAACTACGCTTTACCATGTTTGGAACTGGCTTTCAAACTAGGTGATACATTTTTCCCCCTCTTTCAGCTGGAGGCTCAGGTATCCACAGGCCCCTTGGAGGCAGCCGAGACATCGGAGCTGATTACAGGTCAAAGGTGAGAGACATTGTGGAGAAATGCAGACTGCAGTGCATTGGTTGCTGGTTATAAACTGTAGTTCTGAGTGTCTTTTATCGATCTTTCAGAAAGGAGAAGGAGATGTGAAGCAAAAAGGAAAGCTTGACCCTTATGCTTATATCCCTCTGAAGAAGGCCCAGCTGAATCGCAGGTACGAGCAGTTTGCTTGTAGAATTCTGTGAACTTCTCTGATAAAGAATTGATTTCTAAGTCGCACTCTAACATGTTAAATTCTTTGTTTACAGGAAGCGGGCCAAACTGCAGGGCCAGTTCAAGGGAATGGTGAGAGGAGCCCAGAAGGGGGCGCTGTCTGGAAAGAAACTGCAGCAGAAAAAGAGAAAGGCCTGAAGTGCTTACTTTATGGTTCTGTGGACATGATATGCATTGTGTGTGTGTGTGTGTGTGTGTGTGTGTTTGAAGGTGTGTTCATTAACATACAAACGTTTTGACATACAACTTGGATGTGTGTTTATGTCCGTGTTTCTGACAGACTGACATGGAAGATAGAACGGTTTGTTTTTAAACTGTGCCATGTAGCTTTCAGTTAATAGTGTGAGTGTGAGATAAATGTTAAATGTGTGCTCCCTACCTTGAAGGGTATTAACTGACCAAATGGAAAATCATTTGGCTGTCAAATAAATCATTCAAGTGCAAACGTGATCCTTTTTGGTGAACTTTTATGTTCTTCTGAATTAAAGAGTAATCAAGATCACA
>OMLM01013191.1:48578-74137 GCA_900302695.1 Helostoma temminkii | reverse complement strand
TTTTTCTGTTTTTTTTTTTTTTAAATGCATCATTCAGCTTTTTTGGCGTGAGAAGTAATATCATTTTCCTTTTATCAATATAGCATGCAGTCAGTGATTTTCTACAGTGCTTTGTTTTCAGTGCAGCTTCGAGACACTGAGAGAGAAGCTGTAGGTGGTTGTTGTCCAGATGACCAAACATACCATTACCGTCATGTGATTCATTTCCCCAGAAGGATTGCAGCAAAATGAGTCATGAAGTAAAGACTGACCTAATCGCACTATTTTGTGCCTGAGCTCAGCGTGGCAGTAAATATTCCTGGGGAGGGGTCCGCAAAATGATTCAGGACATCATCAACATTGTGGTTTTACTGTGTGCGTATATACAGTCACTCATAAAAATATACGGACCCTTCCAGTTTCTGCACACTTTGCATTATTGATTTTGAAAAAATTCGTTACATTTCTTTTTACTATATACATTAACTTGTAATGATCTGGTGAACATGTTTTAGAAAATTTTTCATGCACTGAGAACACATTTAACTGGGAAACAAGTAACAAAAACATGAATCTGAGCAGGAATGTCTTCCAGATGACTTGGTCCCGAAGGCAATTAAAAATGTAAGAATTTAGTGTTGCCTTTGAATGCTACCAGTATAAACGTCATGGATAGATTATTACTGTCTCAATAGCAGCAGAAGTGTAATTAGCTTAGAGTGTTGCTTTAAAGAGAAACATTAAATCACCAAATGTTGCATTAGGCAATATCCAATTAACTAATAATTAGGTCTCTTGCATTAACTCTAATGTATTTGTAAGCTTGTTCACAATGTGACTGTGCAGAAAAGTCCTCTAGAAATATTGTGATGGCATACTTTAACACCTTTAATAACGATAAAAGAAATTGCACCCTGACAGCAAGTACAAAATATTGTTTATTGAAGTTGGCCACAAAAAAAGTTAATAAAAAATGATGCAAATCATCATTTCAGTCAGTAAATAAGAGTATAGAGAAGAACCCTGACAAGACACGTTTTTAAAGTAATCTTTCACTTCAGTAAGACCACAAATACACCACATGCTATGTTCCAACACTTCCATATCCATCTCTCCAATCTCTCAAAATTTAAAAAATACACAGAAATCCACCTGACACTAATAAAAACAGATGCAGACAGGGCCTGTATTAAAATAAATAAAATATAATGAAACTGCCCTGCAGTTGCAACAAGATAACTGAACTCTTAAGTGAGATGTAGGAAGAACTTTGATTGGAAAGGTAAAATTATGTATCAGTGTGATTTGTAGCAACCTAAGATAGCATACATTTAAAAACCAAAACCAACTTAACCTACATTGCCATCATCTTTCACCACATGCTGTAT
This sequence comes from Helostoma temminkii, assembly GCA_900302695.1. Lineage (NCBI taxonomy): Eukaryota > Metazoa > Chordata > Actinopteri > Anabantiformes > Helostomatidae > Helostoma > Helostoma temminkii. The sequence continues at coordinate 72,770 of OMLM01013191.1, read as the reverse complement.
TTTTACATCCTTCCTTTACACATTTATTCTCTACAAACCCAAAGTAAACAGGAGGCATTTACCATCATCATTCATACACAAACTCTCACAAAGTAACTTTCGGGAACACTTGCATCCTTTTTGTTGAACTGACAGAAAGGACTGACTTCTAACTCTGTGCATACAGGCTTAATCAAGTAACTACGTGCTTGCTTTTCCTATAATGTTAATGTTTTCAAAAACCTATTGTTATCTTTGATGAAACTCAGTAGCTGATTTTGATATCAGATAAATATTTTTTGCTGTCCAGCAACAAAGCACAGAGCTGCAATCAGAGCTCCTGGCTTATCTACACCTCTTTGCTGTCTTAGATGCTTTTCTTATGGAATGGGTCGGCACCTCAGTTGTTTATTAGAAGCATACTTCTCAATATTAGAGCCTGGGTGGGGGTCGAGATGGTGGGGGTCCTGGGGGCCCTGAGGGAGCGCGAGTTGGGGGTGGACCTGGAGGGAGTCGAGCCATGGGAGGAGGTGCACGGGAGGGTGGTGTGGTGCGGGGCCCTCTTGATGGAGGCTTTGTACGGGGGACAGAGTTGGACACCAAAGGTTGCACTTCGATGGCTGGAGGAGTGGAAGGTGGAGGAGAGTGGTGTGTGTGAGAAGGAGCCCGGCTGTTTGGGCTGGACTCCTCATCTTTGACCCGCTGGAAACGAATACAGCGTCCCTGAAAGACATAAATGGTTACTACACAAACTACACATTATCGTTTCAATGCCGAATACAGATGAAAATGCAATGCATCTTTATGCAAAAATCAATGAGCTTCTAAGAAACACCAGCCAAATTGTTAGTGTGAATGTCTGCTGACAGAGGCATGTGTGTCTGAGGCACTAGAGGGAACACAGAGCTGCTTCTGTCTTCTGTCCACACCTGCACTACAATAGCTGTGATGCTCGAAAAGACAGGCACAGACACACACTAGCTTTCACTGTCTGCAGCTTCCCCCTCATTTTCCCCATTTCTTCTCTAGGAGCATCTGCAGTGACTCGGCCTCTCTTGATGGAGAACAGAAAGTGGTCTATGTCTCTGATGTGCTTGACTTGTTGAAATATAAAGGGGGGATTTCAATAACCCCCAAAAGTTAACAATGGCCCCTTAGTATTTAACATAATTTACAAGTCAGAGAGAATGGAACGCTTCTCTTATTGTTCTCACTGATGGTTCTCCTCTCTGCTCTGCATAGCATGCTTCCATACACACGCACTATACTTGTGAGGACACTCAGATATAATGCATTCCCTAGCTCCTTATCCAAACCCTAACCATCACAACTAAATGCAAAACCCCATCCTTCATCCTCACTCTAACCAAAACCTAACTCTAAACTGAACCCTAAAACCCAATCTAAACCCTTAAAAATGCTCTTTAAACTTGTGAGGACCAGCTAAATGTCCTCACAAGACCATAATGTCCTTGCAAGAATAGGATTTGAACAAAAGCTGTCCACACAAGGAATTAAAGACATGCACACATGTGCACACACACACACACACACACACACACACACACACACACACTTGTCTTGCTCAGTCTGTGTGTGTGTGTGTGAGAGTGAAGGATGTGTCACAGACCCTTGGTGGTCTGATTATAACACCTTACTAAACAGAGAGGCCCTAAAGTCACAGAGGGGCCATTAAGAGGACCCCAGCAGCAGTAGCTTTGTGACTGAAGGGGCCATTGTGTATTTGTGTGTGTGCATATAAGGTGTGTGTAATTGATTGGGGGCAGCCCGGTTGGGGGGGGTGACTGCTTCGGTCTTGTTGCCAGGCCTTGGTGAAAAGGCCAGTTTGTGAGCAGCAGAGCAGCAGCACAACACCAGAGAGAGCATATGGACACAATGAGAACACAAGCTCATGAATATGAGTGTGTTTGTGTGTGCGTGTGTGACTGTAAGCATGCCTCCTCCACAACATATGGCCTGAATGAAACCTCAGCCTTATGAATAACAGAAATAGACAAAGGTTAAGGGGCTGGCTGCAGGACAGCACCAAAAAACACAAGATTGTTCTTTATAATAGCTTCAGAAAAGTAGTGACACGAGATTTTGTTACACTTTAAAGTACATGATATGTACAATATATACAGTAGATGGGTTTTGTGAGAGGTCAGCAAGATGTCACATGAGATGACACATTGCTGTGTACCCCTTCGGCTGTGATGTCTGTCACTGCTTTCATTCCCCTCTTGGTGCTTGTTTACTTCAAACCCTCAACTCCTTTTTAAGAGAAAAACAAAACCCAAAAACACCTCCAGCATCTCTCTTCACACCACTCCTTTGTGTCTAGGTTCTGTTCCTCTTTCTCAGCCTCATGGCTTTGCCCTTCCCTCACTAGCACACACAAAGCTGATTTTGTTTGTGGATGTTTACAGGGAACTAATGCATACATGTGTGACCAATATAGTAAAGAAAATGGAAGAAAGATGAGAAAGACACACATTTGACCTGACAGCTCTTCCTGTCACATTGCATCACAGCGATCCACTCACATGATATGTTACACGTGTACTTACAGGAGTTAATAGACTCTGCATGTTTCAGAAAGAGGCTATGAAAGCATCTATTTCCCGAACTTACAAAAAACATGGCATCACTTAAAGCTAGATTAATCTATCCATGTAGATACATCAGCTTCTTAAATTTCTGTGTCTTTAAAGACATTGTGGTAGATAGATGACAGATTAATCACATTTTTTTTTTTTTCCATCTTAGCTACATGGTAGCTGAGCAAGCAAAGTATGCTATCGAGGACTGTGTAATACCATTGCTTCAGAACAAGTACAGAAGAAGTGTTTAGATGAGTTTTGTCAACTAATTATTTGTGCACAACAACTCAAATTCCTGATGGTGTGGTTCTTTTCTGGTTGCATCTCTTTCATTTCCATTTGATTAGAGAGCAGCTGAAGGCAAAGCAATTTGCTTCTGGGATTATTTTTTTCAATCCTGAAGCACAATCAGCACTGTGTTATAGTGGTGGCAGAGATTTAAGGCAGTTATTTCATATCATTAGTGAACCTTGAACTGCTAGTTTAGAGGAAAAGAGAGAATACTATTTGTAATTTTAGGTGAACTGATCCTTTATGATGAGGGGAAGAAAGAAGAATGTAAAGAAGGGGCTGTTCTACTGTGCTCATATGTCTTGTCTGTGTGAGGGCAGAGAGATGGTGGCTGCCCTCTGGTCTGGTCTGTGCTGTGTGACGGAGCCATCAGTGCCATTAGCTCTGGGGACAAAAGAAAGGAAACTCTTCTGTCACAATATGGCTCGTGGCCTCTCAACTCCCCATCTGTTTGTGTGACACTCACCCAGGAGAGCTGACACACACATTACAGTGACATGCACACACGTGCACACAGTAGAGAGAGATGAAATGCAAACGGGGAGCATGGCAGAAACTGGCAGGTCTCTGATGGCCGTTTGCAGAGGCAGTGAAGTAGGAGGGGTGAAAGCAGAAACAGACTCCTCCTGAGCTGCTGGTTAATAATCCACACTGAGAAATCTGATCTATGCTTGTTATCACTGTGCTTTTTGCCACATTGTTGGACATTTTGTAATCTGGCTGTGTTGTCATCCAGTGGCATATTTTGAGAATTCAAATCTGTGTGTCTGTGACAGGCTTTTGTCAGTGTTGAGAAACCATTGTCATCCTTCATGTCTGATATGGCTGTTAGCACCAATTCTGAGTGGTTAACACTTTTGCAACTCTTTGCCCCTCATTTTGTGCCCCCAGCATTTTTATTTTCTTCAGCAAATGGTGCGTAAAAGGAGTTGTGGGGGTCATTGTTTAACGCCTGTGTGAACCACGATCCCAAAGAAAGTGTCTGACAAAGACTCTAAAAACTTCTGTCCTGTCAGCAGTGAAAAGACTTGAAAAGTCAAAGACGGCGCTAAAGCCGTTGATGACGACGACTTTTACAGATACAGCAAAAGACAAATGCTGTTACATATTCAAGATGAATAATGCCGTTCAGTTAACGAATAAGTAGATTTTACAGCGAAATGGCCTCAGTTATGAGAAGCAACACTGAACCTATTTACAACGAAGCAGATGTTTCACCATGACAACCATTATGGTGATGAAACCATGTCGTGGGGTTATGGGATGCCATGCACTGGGTCAAGGTTAGATAACAGAGGCCACTCTTCTTCTGTCACACATACTTAGAGGGTACACAGTGATGTCATGATTTAGGACTTTTCTGAAGCGGCAACAGTGGACAGTAATGTACTATATTAAAATAAAAAGCAGAATTAATCAGAAAAACCTACATTAGCACAAAAAACTGCCTGACACATTTTTACTATAATTATGACTTCAAGGTGGCAACTGTGAGTGGCTAATATGCTATTTGGAAACTTGATAGAAACCCAGCCATTTGTGAGAGAGAGAAGAGTACAATACTCCCTGTGTGTGAACAGTGGCAGCTTTGATGAAGAGAACTGTATCAGTAGCTCATTGACTTTCAGTGTGTCAGTGTGCGTGTAGATAATCAGTACCAAGCTGCTCTGTTGAATACTGTGACAAACAGAAGGGTGCAGATGCTCAATTCTTCACAACATAAAACACTTCCTGGAACCTTTTGTACAATCCAACTTCCCATTGAAAGTGGTTCACGTTTACAGAACATTCCTTAAAAATCACATATAATGACCAAATCGGTAATTTTTTCTGTATTTTGGCACAGCTGCAAATACAATGTCATTGTAGTTGAGAGACAGGCTCACCTGGTCTCCAGGCTGTGGTCTCATCAGAGATACCTGGTCATAACCTCTCCTGAACAGAGCCCACAGAGCATCTAGTTTCCCCTGGAGGACGCACGAAGAAAAGAATGCAAAAATATGTTTCACAAGGGAAATTTTGGATAAAAAAAGAAAAATACAACCTTGCATAAACATATTTTTTCTGCATTCTACCCTTCATTTGACAGTAAAGACAGAGAGTTGTTGCAACAAAAAAACAAACTTGAGATGCTGCATTTACAGGATGTGTTTTAACAATTCACCAAAGTGTTCCTAATATACACTTAACTATTACATTAAAAACTAACCTGAATGGGTGTGTACCACCTCCTCTGTTGTGGGGGTCGTCTGGGTGGTTTTCGAGGTTTAGGCTCATAGGGTTCAAATTCTTGCTCTGGCATCTTTACAACTGCATTTTTTGGTTTGTCCAGCTTAGCACCCTCTTCAGTAGATCCCTTCTCTCCCCATCGCACCTAGGAAATATAATGTAAGTTAAAAAAAAACATAAGGGACATTCAATCTTATCAGTATTGCGCATGTTTCAGCATGAGGATAAGTGTGTACCTCCATACGTTTGATGCCACCCACTCCTCTTCCTCCATAGTAGGATGCATCCACTGTGGGCCACTTCTTCTTTGGCATGCCATCATCATCGTCTGACTCCTGTGAGTGAAACCCCGGTTATGACACATTCCATATTCTTAAAAACACATTGCCATTACTACTAAAATACTTGATTTCAAAGTAAAGCAATTTGTGGGGCTACTTTAATCACTCTATCTTAGATCTCAGATTAGAATTAGAATTAATTAAAGTAATAAAACCAGTTAGATTCATGTCACTGGTGACTTACTGGCTCTGGAGGAGGTGGTGGTGGAGGTTCTTTGATCACCTGGAGATTGAAAGAAACGTATATGTTATGGAGTCAGTTACAGATCACCACAAACTGAAAGTCATATTCTCAAGCTGAAATGCAATCTTACCACAGTGCAGCAGAGAGGCCAGAACCACCACATCAGCAGGAGAGCCAACAGCAGGAACACCACCAGCAATGATATTAGTACGATGGTGCCATCAAACTACACAGGACCACAGAATGACAAGGTTCAGGTTAAACTGAATAAACAGACATGAGAAAGAAGAAACTGAAAAGCAAAGGTACTCACAGCCTCCTCTGATGACAGATGCAACAGAGGAGACCTGAGAGAGGAAGCAGAGAAGAAAACTAGAAAACCAAGAGAAAATAAGAAGTTTAGAGGAAAGTTTATTCAAGAAAAGGGAGAAAGGGGAGAAATATCATCACATTGTTGTGATAGTACAGCCTGTATAGACAGGATGTACTCACGCATTCAGTGGTGGTAATGTGAACAGAACTGGTGATGTAGGAGATGCCTTCATTCATGCTCACTTGCAGATAGATCACCCTGCAAAACACAAATTCATGTCTCATTTAATCTCTGACACAGAAATGCAAACATTCATGTTCGTTCCAGCTACTGTAGATGCTCGCCTGTGGTGTCAAATACATTCTTCCATGTACTCCGTCCATACTTGCTGCCTTATAAGCACACAAACAGGCTGACATAGACACACAGCCAAAAATCTTTAAAGGGGTCAGGGAGTTCTCCACCCACAAAAGGAATCTTTTCTGTCTGGATGAGACCCAGACCTCTAATGTGGAAACCACAGACAGATAAATGACTTATTCTCCAGTATTCATTGCTGATATCTGCAGGACAGCCAAGGACAAGCAATGAGGTAAAACTTAGATTTAGGATTGAGACGATAACAGGATAGTGCTATAGAATCTGGAGTTAGCAGAATGGACTGTGCACTATTTAGTTGGCAGGTTTTACATGAACTCTTAAGAAATCTAAACAAAAACAAGACTTTAGCCAAATAGGAGGTGAGGGTGTCCAGTTGACAGCTGGACCGTTATAGGTTTTGGAAAAGAATGGAGAAAGGCTTGTGCTGTTCATGTGGTTCAGGGGGACTTACACAAGGGGGGCATTGATCTGCGCGTTTAGATTTGATGAGGGGGTCACTGCAGGGTGGTGGGGTATAGAGGAGCAGAAGTAAGCGAGTGGGGGATGGTAAGGACAGCCTTTCCTGTTCCACATCCTCTCAGCACAGGCCTCCCTTCTGGGACCCCTAACTCTGGACACTGTTTTTGTGTCCTCACCATACCACTGTACTGTAGCTTGTCTCATAACACATGCTGACACTAACTGCCAACAGAGTAAAAAACTGCCAGAGCAGGTGCCACACATCTTTTCTACTACTACTTTACCCACTCTCCGTCCATCATTCCCCATCATGTGGTCAAACCTCCTTTCAGACAAGCAGGAGACAAAGTGCTATTAGCTTTTCTTCAACAAAAACATATCAGCCACTACCAATTATCAATCTGCCCACTATATACATCTCTGCCCTGTGTGTGCACATCTGCAGGAGGGGTACTTGCATCCGGAAGGTTCTCAGTCAACACAGATTTGCGTGATGGCAGCATCAATGACTTCATTATATGAGACAAGGCTCAAGTGGAACAGGAGGTGAGAGAGGGTCTTTGGAGTTTGGGCAAAGAGGTGATGCTGAGAGCTGGATCCCTAAGACCAGATATAACACTCAGACAGGAAGGAGTTTACCTATGATTTGTGCTGAAATGAAATTAAGTTATTTTTAGGCCCTAGGCCAAAACTTACTTTGATTATTGATTAGGTTTGGTTAATAAAATGGTCGATAATGGAAAATGTTTGACTTTCTGATTTTTAAGTGTGTTCTGCCTTCTTCCTATATACATGACTCATTGTATGTCAATGAATAACACGAAAACATTTGTTGATTTTTAGGTTTAAATAAAATAAAATACCTCACTACATCTTTTTTCATCTAGTTGCATGTTACTGCTCCACAGCACAGAACTCATCAGCCAGCTGTTGGCCTTCTCTCTTGGCACTTCAGCCATTCACAGCTGACTTCCTCTTTAGTAGCACTCAGGGTGTTAAGGCAGTGCTGACTCTGCTCTAAAAGACTCCTGTTACACGGAAGGATGTCTCCTTCAGGCACCATTGTAGTATGTAATGATGCTCCCTTATCTGTTCTGCTCTCAGGAGAAGCAGCCCAACCTGCCGTAAAGCCGCTCTGGCAAGAACCATCAAGCACAAATGCAGACAAAGAACGGGATATTTAGTGGATTGTGTACTTTGTGAATGTTTTCATTTGGTTCCAGTGACTTACATTCAGTCATTATGTCAAACCCCAAAACAGTTTTCTGTCAGTTGTGCGTGACTTTTGTCATAAGGTGTGAGTAAAATACTGTGGAGTGGTAAGCTCATAACTCTTCTGGTAGACACTGTGCAAAAGCTCAAATCACGCTAGAAATCTGAGTGACAGCAACAAGACAGATGATGACTGGGAGGTGTCTGAGGCCGCAGGCTGAAGTGTATAATTATGCATAGGACTGCGAGCAGCAGGGAAAGGAAGGCTGCTGAGACTCGGTCCACTTTGAGCACAGCCCACAGTACTGCTCTGTCTACGCTGCAAGAAACCTATGCTCTGAATCACCAGAAGCAAAGCTGAAAGCCCTCAGAGGAAACTTTACACTGCCCAGCTAAGTCCAGTCACTCTTTCTCTCAATGTGTCAGACAGAGAGTGGGATACATGGCAATACATGCAAGTACACAAACACATACTGGCTGCGATGGTCCTCTCCAGCAGGCCCTCATTAAGTTGTGTTCCTGGGCTCTACTCCTGTTGTCCGCTTGTGATTGGTGTCTGGCTTCGTTAGCTGTGACAAACACTGATTGATCACAGACACACAATGACTTTGGCCCTAATTTGTTCAAGGACAGCAGTCTTCTGTGTCCACACCAAACTTCTGTTGCAGCTGGCAAATCTGAGCCCAGAGTGTTACAGCTGTACTTGGAGAATATGGCAAATGGCAAAATAGCAAATAAATGGTGTAAGGGGAAAAAGCCAAAAGAGATGCGGCTTACTGTACCTCCCAACCTCTTCTACAACGGGGGCAGGACAGAGCAGGAAGGTATCCTCTATACCAGCTGGTCTCTCATCTGCACAGGGAAACAAAGTGTATTTTATAAAATAAAAATTAAAGCATTTACAGCTTAAACAAAGTTCCTACATTCTTCTTAAATGGAAAAGCTAAAGCAGAATAATAAGCACACTATAATGTATTACACCAATCGGTAACAAGACATATACCAATAAATAAACCCATCAGAACTGATAATTTTGAGATTTCTGTTTGATATTTCCATAACAGTATTGTCTTGAGAGTCTAAATACAAGCAGGAAATATTATGTAAAAGTCCCAATTTTTTACCTTGTTAAATTTAATTAACACACAGTAAATTATTGTTTTCATCGTGCCATCCTTTGCAAAATGTGTCTTTGTGTGACACAGTTGAATAAATTTGCAGAGCTTACCCACACTGTGAGTATCATTCAGTTTGAAGCTGCAGAGGACCTGGTTGATGTTTCTGGCATGGAGAAAGCCATTGCCTCTCACCACCACCTGGAAACTCTCTGAGACGAAAACAAAAAGTATGGATATTTATCAGCGGTAGGAAGCAATTTTCCATCTCTATTAGAGAAATCTAAAAAACTTAAAATTGTACTCTAATTTTGGTTTGAATGAGACAATTTCTAGTGTACCATTATGGTGGGTGCTGGCATCCATTCCATTCTGATGTTCTCAACTGAAGTAGTAGAAACTTGAGTTCATGCCTCATTGCCACATGTTTATATCAATGTGCTTGTACATGCATGTGTAGAAAGGCCATAATATGCTCCAGTGGTGCTAATGCTAAAAGTGTTGCTATTCACAAATATCTTGGAGTTAGCCAGAAGGTCTGTGCATATGTCTGTGTGTGTGTGTGTGTGTGTTTGTGTTTGACCTTTAGTTTCCCCAAGGCACTGTTAAAGCGCACTGACAGAAGCTTGCCAGCATATGCTGGAGTGTCTATGTGGCTGCTACCCAGCATATGTTAGAGAGCGGGACAGAAACACTTCCTTAAAAACATGCCTGCAGGGCTGACCACAGCACAGGACTGTCAAAGTAGGTCTGACCTTACCTATGGCACTAAGGCATGGCTTTAGCACATTTGTGCCTGTATGCAAAGGTAGATATATATGCTCCTTATACACATGTATATGTGCATGTATATATATTTTCATATATATGTGTGTGTGTCTTAAGTATGTGCATGCTTGTACTGGCATGTGTTTGCACACGTGTGTGTGTGTATGTGTGTGTGTATTTTCTCTGGCTGTGCAGTGAAGTCTCCTCTAGCATTCTCCTGGGTAATGGTGAGCATTTGCCACACCTTTAACATTTAAAGCGCTAGCGTGAAGATCACTGGATAAAAACATCACAGGGTGTGGGTGTATATGTGACATTATTTCCTCAAAGGTCAGACAAGCTGTTCTGGAAAGCCATAAATACAAATACACAAAGAGACACAGTCCTGAGCGGAGACACCAAATATCAAAAGTTTGTAGACACTGTTAATATTGTAAATGATTATTGTAGCTGAAAACAGCTGTTTTTGAATATTTACATAACGTACAGAGTCCTGTTATGTTTGGTAATGCATGTACTGTATATTCATTTAAAAGAATAGCTGATCATCAGAAAATCCTTTTGCAATGATGACAACACAGCTGAACACAGCATGTATCTTTAACTGAAAAACATGGTGAGTTCTATGTGTGTCCAAACCTTCGACTGGTAGTGTATGGTTGCACATCTCTACATGTTTACAAATGCTGTTAAAGTATTAAAGTGTGCAGAACTGCATGTGGAGGAGATCCAAGAGGAAAATTGCTGGTGTATAAAATTGAGATGGAAATTAAATGCTCACAGAAAAGGTTATATTATATAATAAATATAACTATAATTTGCATTTAATATAAATATATACATCTAAAAATATATAATACAGATTTTAGACACAACATATTACTAAACACATTTCACCTTGTATACACAGTGCAGCTATTCAGCCTGAAATCATAATATCCTGCAACTATACACAGAAATAACCTCTTACAACTTCCTGTGTATGCGTGCTTATTTACACACTCCACTTGCCAGTACTGCTCATGGCATTTCCTCAGCTAGACAAAGATTCTACATATACACCACCAGATTAACCACAGATCTTTTAACAGAGTAATAATTTTGCTGTTCCTCAAAACCCATGTCTTCTATTTCCTCCAAGCCTTTTACTGTAAAACACAACCACAACAATCAGAGCAATAAATTATGTAATACAATACCAATTTTCACATAAACTGATGGTTTATGTGATTTGTAGCCACAACAGCATGCAACTTAATGAGAGGACTTAATTAGGTCTAATGCTCAGTGCCTTGGCTTTCACCCCCTCTTTCACACAGTGTTAGAATCAAATAGGATGAGGAGCTTTTGCACACGTGCGCACGTGCACACGCGCACACACACACAAAACTTCAATAAGTTCTATTCGTGGCACATATTACTCTGATTATAAGAGATGCTATTGTGCTCCTCATGTAAAAATGAAACTAAATAGAAATATATAATAAGGCTTGATATTATAGCATTAAAACAGTGCATTTTAATTACTTTTACTAAAGGTATCTATTCAAGAAATAAATGACATCTGTAATTTTTCCAAACAGATATTTTTTTAATATTGTGTGTATAATCGTATTCAATTTACTTCCACAGGTCATTAAATTTAAGTGGTGATGACCTGTAGGTAAAAACCTCAATCTGAGCATCTTCCACACACACACACACACACACAGGCATGCGCACACAGACACACATGCGCACAGATGGGCCAAAAGGTCAGTGCTGTCAGACACATGGTTGGCAGCGACTGGTGGTGTATGGACATGCACAACACATATGCTGCTGCCCTTTCATCTTTGCTTTCTGCCTGTCTTCATGGCCACATGTCCATTCTACACCTGAATGGCTGACACACATTTGGTTTGTAATAATGTGTATTGTGTATGTGTAATGTGTGTATGTGACTGTGCGTCGTGTGTGTGTGAGTAAAATGGGGGTACAGCTTGTCCGAACAGCAGCTCTTCAATCACGTTAGTGTGATGGGACAGTGAAGGGCAGGGAGAGGCAAAGGAGGAAGAGACAACGGGGTGGAAAGGGTCAGACGTTAATGAAAGCAGCAATCTCTGCTGTCATGTTAGATCTAAGGCCAACTCTCACTTTGTGTCTGCATTTGTGTGCAGTGGATGGGGGAGGGGGGATGGAATCAGTGCTGTCATGTCCGATAGTGTGGCCCAACGTTCACTGTCCAGTCTGATGGCCTGTTTGCAGGCAGCTCAGTTTGGTCACTTCACATCAATGTGAGAGATGTGTATATGTGATTGAAGAGTGAGTATGTGTGTGTGCTGACTAAACATCTAAATGTGTGTGTTGGTGTAAAGCATGTGCGGTGCATGCAGGCAGAGAGAGACAAAGAGAGAGACTGGCACAATACCTATGGAATATGTCAGTATACATGTATGTATCTTGTATGTAAATGTATTAGAATCGATCTGTGTAGATGAATCCTCTATTTTACAGCATCTTACAAATTATACCGTTTAGGAGTCTTTTCCACAGTCTGACATTTAAAAATTAAAGCAAACTCTTACAAATTCTTAAACATAAATACTGGATATCTAAGTTAAGTTAATCTAAGATAAGCTGCATTTTATTCATAAACATGACCCAACAAAGGTAAACACAGCAAACAATAAGCATGTCTTCAGCACAGTATAATATTTCCCCTTCATTAATTAGGCCAGAATCTTGGTTGAAGTGGGTTCTTGGTTTCTTAGTTCACTGACCATTAGGCTGCTCATCAATCGAATAATAAATGAGGCTGTTGGAGGATATCTGTCCACATGTCGACTGACATACTGACGCTCTGGTGCAGTTTCACATGAGGACAGTTGATTTCTTTAGCCCTTCTCCTTTTTCTATCCTTTTAGGGCAGGCATTTCCTCCTTTCCTCACATCCTTTCCAGTTCTTCATATCCCATAATGGATGTTAATCTACATTAGCTGTCCTGGTAGTATGGCTGCAAAAGCACTCTCTTAAGTGAATTCCATTATGGACATGTCAAAGTGCATCCAGCCTCCACTCAATCTCTCTGTTTGTTTGTCTATCCTGTTTCTTACCTCCCTGCCTCAGCTGCCTAGAAGCAAAGAACTGGACATGAGGAGAGGCTGTGAGGAAGCAGACAAGGTTGAAACAGCCAGAATGACTGTTTAACACGTACAATGAGGCAAACTAGGGCAGAGAAGCAGCCATGCTTAAAGATTCACAGCTAATTCCTCTGACCAACACCCGTCCCCCCCTCCTTTATTTTGCACACATGCTGTGCTGAAGCGGCTATGCTAATTTCCCTTGGCCCTGAATGACAATACGTTTAGTGTCACTCTGCGGTCATAAGCGTCTATGCAATTACTGAACCTCATGTTCCACTCCAGAGGCCTGAGATCATCTGACACAGTCACACACTATGAGTGCCTAGTGTCTTAACAAGAAAGGGAAACTCTTTTTCCTCACACCTCTTACCTCCTGCACACACACTTGATGGCTCTGCTGCTAGAATCTCAATACAAGACTTCTTGATGATCTGAGGGATCAGAAAGAAGAAAACACACAGGATAATTTAATAACATAATACTCTTCTGCTTTTGTGTCTATGCATATGAGGTATGTATGCATCATACCGAGTCAATGATTCCCCTCAGTGCTTGGAAGCCTCCCCATACAGGAAACACATGTTCTATTGTGTCTGCAATAGTTGCAAGCTAGAAAAACATATAAAACACAGAAACATTTGTAACATTTGTGTTTCTGTAACATAGTGTTCAGTATTTTTTTATGGATCCTACCTGTGTCTGGTTGAATTCTTTGACCCCTACACAGTAAACGATCGCTCCCATAGACCTGGCCTTCTGCGCCTGTAAGGAAATATTTAAGAGAGACTCGTAAACGTATGGACCTCCAAAGACCAAAGAGAACTTACCAATGTAAACGAAAGTGAAGCTGCAACTTAAACCTAACAAACATGTACAAAATATTCTTAATGAACAGTTGCTAAACACATCTAACTGGAATTTAACCAACCCCTGTGTCAGTGTTTGCTGGTGACTAAAATGCTGTTCCATCATAGGCGATTTATCTATTCACCTAATACCCTGTAAGGTGGATAGATAAAATACCTATGATGACATATCTTACCTCTCGCTGAGCTGTGTCAAACTGCCACTCATTCAGTTCTCCATCAGTCAGAGCAATGATAACGCTTGCTGTCCCTGCAGAACACACAACTCTCATGTTCTCTGAAACAATGTGCTAGGTGTAATACAATGGGCAAACAGTATTGGACAGAGGGCACCTTAAGTTGCCTCTGTATAAAAGATGCCTTATAAATAAAGATCACTCCACTTACCATGCTTCTCTTTATATATCTGCTGATTAGCCTGCATTTGGAAAATAAAACAGTTTTAGTTCAAGCACTGGAAATAAAATATGCTGATAATGTTGCAAACTCAGCCCACGAATCTCACATGGCTCACTGTGATTGATTTTATGTGCTAGCTTTGGGTATGTCGCTGCTTCAGATGGCTTTATACGGTCAAACTTGGATCATCTGGAAATGTTAAATATTTAACCTCAAAACCATGTTTCTGATTGAATTAAAATTGAGAACCAGATGAATCATACTTCATTTTATAATGCCATGCTTAAATACTTTGTCAGAAAGCTCCGCATTTTCAAGACGCAGCAAGTCGTTCAGGATCTGAGCCACTCCTTGCTTATAGTTATCTAATTGCTGGTGGTGCCAGCTACCAAGCTCATGTAATCCTCTGTGTATTCCACAATAACATATCACAGCGAAGCCTAAGCTTGTGTGATTTGGGCTATCTTTGCTAACTTGATAAGTGTATAAACCCAGCCTTACCATCTCCAGGCCTAAGTTCATAAATGTGTCGCCCCCAGGGATAACCTTTCTCAGAACCATTAAGCCACCATTGATTGCCTCCCTGTAGAGTAAACAGAGAGACTGATAACATTTCAGGACATCCACAGATATTCAACACACACACACAAGTATGTGGTGGCAGGCTCTAGCTTTCTGTTTTTACCTGTGGCCTCCTGAAGAAGGAAGAAAGCTTGCCACCATGCCAAAATACTGATACCACCATGCAAAAATACAGAAGGCTGCTTTGAGGAATAATTTGGACAATATTGCCACTGCAGTAAATATAAATAGGGTGTAGAAAGTGGTTTGTTATGTCAAGTACTTGTGGCTCAAGTATTATCCAAAAAGTAGTCCTCAGCTAAAGTTGTCCTCAGTAGACTGAATTCACTGTTTTGTAAAGGTATTTGCCTAAAATTGGATGAAATGTGCATGTAATTAAACTCTGAGTTGTGAAAACGTAGTTTAGCAAAACCTGGTTTCCAAACGTTTAGAACCACAAACAACAAGAGGAGACAATGTTGCTTCAGATACACAGTGATCCAGACAGAAGATACCGTGATGGATCAGATGCTCATCTGTTGTGGATGTTACCTGTTCTCAGTCAGTTTCATTATGATGTTTCCTCGTGTGGAGAAGACTATGAAGGACATTCTCAGCATGGGGCTGTAAACACACAGTTGTTTCAAATTAATACTGGCAAACTCAGAAAACAAAACATCCAAAAACACGAATGACTAATCCTGCTTGTACCTGATAAACTTCTGTGCCAGTTGCTCCACAAAAGAGTAAATCTCTATCCAGTGATTCTTTACACTTCCAGATCTGAAAAACAAACAACAAAAACACAACCTTATATGGAAAGCAAGTGGTGTTACCATGAATGATTAATCATCATCAGCCACAGCCTAAAAGTTTTGTTGAATTAAATGCAGCATTACTGAGGAAAAACTAAGCTGCCTGTGTGAATCTCTTTGTATCCACATAAGAGTGGAAACTGACAGTTTATCAACAACTGTTCGACACAGATATTCCTCTCACACCTTTATGACTAAATATGTTCACAGCAAAGTCCCATCAGCAACAAGTGTACATTGTTTTGAGATAATTAGCTACTATTCAGAGACACACCAAGATAATGCAAATGGAAAATATCATGCTAAACAGCAGCATATTAGCAATATTACTGATGTTAGCAGTTAATCTTATGTATACATTACTAAAAAATCTAAAATTAACAAAAATTAAAGCAAAGCACTAAGATTTAGAAGAAAAAACAAATGTATAGGAGTAATATTTTTCATATAATGGGATATAAGGGAAAGAATTGATCTCCACCACATCTGTGGCCATTCCTCTGTCTGTCTAGTCATTTCATTACGTAAGGTAAGAGCTCCTGGTTAGCCTGCTACATGCTGCTGTGTACATGACAGTGTCCTTAATGAAGCCCAGTCCCAGGGGGCTGCTAATAGGGGCTAATTGCCACTGGTCCAGAGGGCTGACGTAAGACAGGGACAGATGTAACAGTCTGCCTCTAGCATGGACCATGTAGCAGGCAGCTGGTCTGTGTGTCTTTGTGTATGTCTGTATAATAAGTGTTTGTGTGAGCATGCTTATGTGTGTATGTGTGTGTGAGAGACTGTGGGGTGGAACAGATGGTCCAAGTGAGCACAGCAAGTCTAACAACAGGTTGAAGGTCTGCAGAGTGAAAAGGCTGTGACATACACAACAGAGGGAAGCAGTAACACTCAGCAGGGGGTAATTGTGAATGTGTGAGACGGCTGTGAGATCAAACACTTTACACAGCAATCTCAGCAAAGGGCAGAGCTATTTGTCTATGTGTAACAGGGTCATAAACACAGTTAAAATCTGATCTGATTAGAGTCATGATGGCTCTTTTGTACCTCCCATTTAACCAGCTACTTCCTGTTCCAGTTATCCCTTTCACTGGAAGTAAGGACACGATAATAGCCCCTAAGCTAGGAGGAGCATTCGTGCTTCTACATGCATTCCATAGTTTGCATATTATTAGGGCAGAATCTCTTTTTTGCTGCCTCCAGTATTCAATTACCAAAAAATAATCTCACTGTCCAGAACTCTATATAACACAACACCTATTATTATATTTGTGGAGAGAAATAAAATACAAAGAAAAAATACAGCAGTGTGGATCAGACATGGAGTGTAGGAATATAAGGAGCTGTGGTAGTTTAGTATTGCTCATTCTGTGTCTACTGAGTCTGCAGAGATGGTTTCAATGGTGTGCAAACAAATTCTCTACTCAGCATGCATCATAAATTTCTGAGTAGTGAAGAGGTGAAAATCAGTGTAGACACTCACAAAATATACTTAAGGCACCAATGTTCATTATTCTCTATCGCATTCTGAATCTGAAAACAGACAGGTTGTTGACATCTCAGGAGAAGCATCAGCAGCTTGCTGAAGGCCTGCTGAAGCATGCAGGTCCACAAACAAACACACATTTCAGAGACTTGGCCATGCATGACATGCCACGCTCCCCAGGCTGCTACCAAACTTTCTGAAGTAAAGGGTAAACACTTCAGGGTGGCTGAAAGATGCCATGGACACACACAGAGCATCAACAATGTTAAAAGTAAAATGTCGACAGTAAAATGTCACTTACTGTGTCCAACAGCTAATAGATGAACAAATAAGGACATTGTTACTTCACTATATTCCTAAATGTTACACACATATAGTGTTTAAATGCTTCACAGCAAAATCACTTCACTTAGGTATTTTATACAAGGTATTATTCTTCTACAAAAATAGGTCAATGAATGCCAACATACATACACATTATAATTTAGCATGTCTGAACATATCTGACTGTTCTGTGTCCACATCTATAATCTCACTTTGCAGGCTCAAGCCAAGGTACAACAAAAATAGAGCAATTATAATGTCTGAGCAGCACAGACAGTCTGGGACTGAGGAGGGATCACACACGGACTGATACATGCTTACACAGCCCAAAAAACACCTGACGTTGTAGCCAGAAAAATCTATTGTGAGATTTAATAAGTCATGCATGTTTGCTGAGGCTTACAAATTGCACCACTCTTCTTCTGAGTTTCAAGGGATAAAGACTGATCTGGGTTTACTATGGGAATTAGTATTAGAAATGGGGTCATGGCCATGTTGGTGGCCTAGAGGCAAAAGTAATTGGAAGGTCTCTGATTGAAATCAGGATGGGGATCTTTGTCATTCTTGCTCTCTCACCTCATTTCCTGTCAACCCTGATTTCTATCAAATGAAGACTAACAAGCCTGAGAAACAGAGCTTTTTAAGGATTAGCCTTCAAACATGATTGTGATTGCATTTCTACGCGTGTATTAACAATACAGCATAGCTAAATTATAAAGGATACTTTAAAAAATATTGTGTTTTCTGTGTTGTACAACCATTTTCTAGAAGGAAAGTGGGTGAATTATCTTTTGTGGTTTTCATTGTGATTAAAAAAGCTAATTAAAAAGCAGAGCATGTGGAAGAAGGAGAGACACTTTCTCTCCTACAACAAACGAGGCATTCTTACAAATGCCTCATTGTGTATCTACAAATCATGAATAAATGGCTTGTTAAGTAGTGGTAATAAAGTCATAAATTAAAAACATGCAGTTTTGTTCCATAAACTCATCTACCTAATAATGAAAACAATCAGATTTGGTGTTAAGAAATCTAACTCCCTGCATAAAAAATGTACAATGGCCCTTCTTTTAGTCACTTCCTTGGCCGGTTCAGGATACAGTTGACTCTGGAGGAGGAGAATAGAGATCACCCCGCCACATAGTTCCGCTGTGGGGCAGCTGTGTCTGCAGGCGTCACAGCCTGAAACTCTATCCATCCAGTTCGCCCTGCCCACATCCCGTGGGTAAAACTCAAGTCTGTTTGCCTCAACACTTTAAACCGGACTAAAAAAAAAAAAACATGTCCAACTCACTCTTCCTACTTGTAACACAATGCTTTATACATGTGCTCAAAAATACTGATACCGATAAACAATGAGGATTAAATTGGTTTTGAACGCAGCCTATTCTCTGTGCCGTCATCCCCTTTAATCAAGCAACACATTTTACTTGTTTAGGGCAGAGTTTTTGATTAAGAAAACAAATTCATAAAGATTTAGCTTCTGGTTTTGAAAGCTCGGAGTTTAACTTCTCTAATACCGTTGCAACAACAGATTCATTGAGACTCAACCCAACTGATGCGCTCCGCGTTTCCAAACAACTGGGCGGTTGCATGGCAATGCGCAGCGATGAGAAAGTAACAAAGCTATAAATTATTTCGGACACTCACTTGTCCAGGACAAAATAGAGGTCGAAGGCGCCCTGACAGGACCTTTCCTCCTCCTCCTGTTGCTCTTCCTGCAGCTCTCCTTTCACCGAGAAACGGAGAAAGAAAATTCCCAGCAAAGCCAAGGCGAGGAACATGCGAGGCTGTGCTCTCGCCATCTTTCACGGTTACTGTTATTTCTCCAACACTGCGACAAATAGAGATCTTCACATTTTCCGTCTATCGCCTGTTTTCGAATTGACTATGTACATATATGACTTTGTCGGTGTCCTGTCCTCTATGAGCTCAGTGCATTCAGCCCTCAGCAGTCTTGTTCAGTTTTAGCCGGGTTCTCCAAGTCCTTCTCTTTCAGCTGAGGAAAAAACTGCACTGGAGCAGGACAGGATGGAGGAGAGGAGCGACACCCAAGGAGAGATATAAAACTCCACTTCTGCACAGAAAAATACCCTGCCTCAAAAATCATTAAAAGTACTGAAGAGGTGCTGTTTGATGAAAAAAACCCAAAATACGGACAGAAAAAAACATCTGTATTCAGGTGACCTGTTTTGTTTTTGCAGAAAAGTAAATCACTGCATGTTTATTTAACTGAACACTGATTATTTAAAAGTCAGTGATTTCATTTCATTCATTTTTTTTTATTCATTTCTGAGTTTAGTTGACTGTTTTTAATGATTCAGATTAACTTAGATAAACTTCATTTACCCCAAAATCTCCCCTCAGGCCTTGACGGGACTCAGTGAACCAGTGAACATCGGAAGAACTGCAAAGTGAAGAAATTCAATTATGGGTTTGAAAGAAAATCGATCCATGAAAGCGTGTAGTCGAGGAAATGTTATCCAACATCCAACATCTATTTTTCCGGCTATAGTGTAACTGAACTTAAAGCAGACATTTAGAGTGGTCCCGAGGAGCATCCACAGCTTTTATGTCTTCTCATTATAAAAAGTTGGCTCGATAACCACCAGGACATTTACCCAAACCAAAGCTTTGATGCAGAATAATCCATTAAATGCTCATTAGAAAGAAACACTTAATTTATGAATAATGCATGTGGCCGGTGGCAAACTTAGGCCACCCTGTATCATGTCATGTAGCAGTGGCTAATTTACTGTTTCCTACTGCCACAATAACCAGGACAACTCTTGGACAACATAAGTACAGACTGACGTGTCTAGATATTTGTTGCGCCAACTGTAGTTCAGTTATTTTTTATTTTCCAGATGTATTACGCGTCAGTCGTGCGTGATAAACAGAATTAATAAAGACTTCAGAATGTGCGTTATCTCTCTGTGTTAACTCCCACAGTTCATTTCTTCCTTGAACTGTAAACCAGACACGAGAACTTGCCATAGGACTAAATTCAAGCGCGTGAGTGTGCGTGATCGCGCACGTGTTTATATCAATGCGCCACGCTTCACTGGGCTCTCTGAAGGGGATAAGTGGGAGTGGGAGAGGAGGCGGACGACAGTACGGAGGAAGCTTCAGTCGGATAAGTAACTCGTCACCAGAAACGAGAGAGCATCATCACCGAGGTCCGCTGCACCTGCTGCAACTTGCTGCCACACGGCGCAAACATCCTTCCATGTCTGTCGGGTGAGTTCACATGCAACATTAATGCAAATCTATTTTCTCCACAAGGACACACGATCTATTCAACATCCTTATTTTTTAATAAGAAAACTGGTATTTCAGATTGGCACCACATCAATCTGTGCTGACATTCAAACATAAACCCTTAAGAGTTCAGATAGATTTTTTTATTGATCAGAGAGGGAACAATTAATAGTCACAAAATCGTGGCGCGTCAATATTTTTTTATAAATGAGGAATAAAAACGTACTGAAGTTATCCTGCGCGCAGACGAGGCAGTTGGGCACCGTGGCAGATGGAGAGACAAAAGAAGAAACCGACTGAAAAACTGAGACAAAGGATGTTAGAAATCATTTTTGCCTCGACACCGGCTGCACCTGCTTCACAGCTGAGACTGTTTTAGCAGGAAAACAATAACATCCCGTTGCACAGAATATTTTTCAATTTTTTTATGTAAAACAATTTAGTATGGGTTTCGGACTGAATCCAAATCGACTAACGGCTTGTCAGACACATATGTTTTAGATCATACAGCCCCATTATTTGCTCAATATTCTCTTTGAACTAATCAAATAACTGAAAATGTGTATTTATAGTTACAGTTCCCGTAATTTTAGTCTCATTTTACTGGAATCTGAGTGAGGCCTCGTGTGTTCACCTTTATCTATTTTTCCTGCTCTTCAACTAATAAGACTTAAATTCCATTGCAGTTTAACGATGGATCACGCTTTTCTGCCTCGGTCCATCTGGACCAGTGACAGTAAATTCCTCCAACATCCAGCGGACGTCTACTCCAGCGTGATAGTTACGCGCAGCATCCCCGCAGGCACCTGCTTTGGTCCATGTGTGCTCCAGAACACTTTCTACGACACTATCGCCTTCATAGCGCAAAAATCCTGCGATAAGAGACTGAAATCCCATGTGTTCCGGGTGAGTAAAACAACTGTATGATCAGCTGTCATGTATAAATGACATATAAGCTTTACCCCTTTATATCTAACTGGATGTGAACCAGATGACTGGTGATTTCATGATCAGTGTATTTTGGATGTGTTTGTTAATTTTAACTAAATTTCCACATCACACCTAATTCATTATTTGATATAACTACTTTTAATTTTTGTTTGTCGTGTCACACAGAAATGCCACCTGTTGGCAAAATGTTGACAGATCAACAGTGTAATCATTTTTAGGAATTCCAAGCTTGTAAGAAAGATGAAAATGTAACAGTCTGTAAAATGTCGGTGATTACTGTTAACAGGTGGACCCTGAGGCCATGCGAACTTCTGAGCTGGTGATGTCCTGGCTGCGGCTTGTGCAGGCTGCGCGTAATGGAGAGGAGCAGAACACAGAGGCCTTTCTGAAAGCGGGTCAGCTGTACCTGCGGACCACTCGGGACATCCGGCAGGAGGAAGAACTGCTGGTATGGTACGACCAGGAGCTGTCTCACCTACTGGGCTTCACAGACATGACAAGAGGATCAGATGAAGGTAAGGGCGCAGTTCTGTAATGAGATATTAAGGCCTGTCAGGTCTGTACCATAACCTCCACACCACTATATGCTACAATATTAATATATCAGTGTTTTATTTGGTTATGTTTGGCTTTCTGTCATAATGTGTATTTTAGAGCGCATGTTAATATTTGAAGCGTTTATCTTTATGTTTTTGTCTCTTTGCAGAATTCAAATGCGGCAGATGTAGCCAGGTCTTTAGGAATGAGTATCCTTTCCTGGCTCACTGTCGATTCCTGTGCACTCAAGTCAAGAGTGACAACTGGAGCCGCGAGGTTAACAGACACAAGCATGTGGAGATTAAGAGGCAACACCGAGTGACAGATTTCCACAACATCGCCAGAGATTTGGAACACAAGAAATCTGGCAGCCATGAGGACGCAGAGATTTCCCCCAAGAGAAGGAAGTACGAGGAAACTCTTTATCCTAAAGGGCGGAAAAGTGTTCTTTTAGAGAAAACTAATATTTCAAATGATGACAATATTGCACAGCTGGTTAAAGGCTTCGACCAGACAGCAGGAGACGCATCTTCTTCAGTGAGCAAACTGAAAGCTGATAAAAGCAAAGCAGATCATTTGGGATGTAAGGATGATGTTTTTACGGAAGTGGGGGAACCCAAACGGACTTCCACGCATGACAGAGAGACAGGTGCGCGACCGGAAACTGGAGAGACCTCTGGTGTGCACACAGGTATCAACAGTGCGTTTTCTCTGGTTCTGTCAAACACTCGGGGCGAACAGAAAAGTGCTTTCTGCAAACCGAGTAAAAGAACTGCTACTGAACTTCCAGCGCATCTCAGCAGCGCTACAACAGCCCCCTCTAGCCGCCTAGAGGAGATGCCGGATGCTTTTACCTCCAGGACCGTTTTGGGATACAACAATCTGATGTCATCCAACATCCTGAACGGTGACTTACAAACTGTACCCTCTCCGGTTGCGTTAAACAATGCTTTCCATTACGCACCGGAACAGTGGTCCAGGAATACTGGCGTCCAGCTGCAGACGCCATCTTCTTTCACCATCCTCCCACCAACTTTCACCTCATTCGGCGTTTCGGTGCAGAACTGGTGCGCCAAATGCAACTTGTCCTTCCGCATGACCTCCGACCTCGTTTTCCACATGCGCTCTCATCACAAGAAGGAGTTCGCGGCGGAGTCCCAGATGAGGAGGAGGAGGGAGGAGAAACTCACCTGCCCGATTTGCCACGAGTACTTCCGGGAGCGGCATCACCTGTCCAGACACATGACGTCTCACAACTGAGACATGAATGGACAAAAATCTATTTATGTACTAAATGACGCTCGTATTTAATATGTTTATACTCCAGATTCACGGCAAGGCTTTTTGTAACAGTGAATGTAGGTAACAGTAATAGAGGCTGTCACGCCCTGTCCACTAGATGACGATAGAGGTACGTGCGAGTTCATCTCACTGCGGTTTGATGTCTGTCCTTAAGCTCTGTATGTTAGGTGGATGATTATTTTGTGCCTTGTGGAGCTCAGGAAGACAGACAGAGATCTGAAGGACAGCTCATGATTGTCACAAATATCTCGACGTGATCCACATATTTAACATCTTTCCCCCTGGTTTGTAGAGAAGATGTGAATTGAGTGTTTGCACATTGGTTTTGAAATCTAGAGTTATCAATATAAAGCAAACGTGTCCAGTTTGGTTTTTATTTGTATTCCATATCACGCTAGTTCAGAAGAAGAACCAACTCTTCTACTTTTGTTAGTCGTATGCAGATTATTTAATCTGAATAATCTATGAAACATGTTAAAAATTTTAATTAGACAGATCTGAATGATATTGTGTAATTTATAGAACAGAATGAATAAAGCATGGCCGAAGAGAAAAAAAATATAATTCATTCACTCTGGTCTAATATAAGACAAACTTAGAGATAAGAGATCAAAATAATATTAGTCCTTCATTTGTGATATCTACACCAACATTTCAGTCACAAGATGATTTCCAAAGTTTAAATTTAT
>OMLM01013191.1:13181-40936 GCA_900302695.1 Helostoma temminkii | reverse complement strand
GTACCTTTCTGGCCCCCAAGGGCCCCACAGGACACTCCTTTTCACTACCACACCAGCGACAGGTCTTAAACCTAGCTGAATCTGGAGATGTGTCTGAAAGTGTGTGTGTGTGTGTGTGTGTGTGTGTGTGTGTGTGTGTGTGTGTGTGTGTGTGTGTGAGATAATGGAATGCTGAAGGAGCTGGGTATAGAGACATGCCCTGTGGTTTGGTCATAGCACACAAACACATAAATGCTTTGGCTTTTCCCGTAACCATGCTGCATTACACTCTACTGAAAAACAAAAAATTGATTAATTGTTGTGGTTATTTATGTGAATACTTGTGATTATGTTTTCTATTGTGGTGTTTGAAAATGACCACTCTATAATTCAAAATTCCTCGACAAACAGATGAAAGTGAAAGATATACTGTTGTTTCTTTAGAAGCATAATAATTTAAAAACCAACCGATTGCCCAACAGTGAGCTGTCATTCCCTGTAATTAATGAGCAATTAAGAACCTCTTGTCATTAGAACAACATGGGAGTATCCCATTGCTGTTGTTTGAAGTGATGCACAATGAGGCCTTTACATTTTGCATAGAAAAAGCAGCCTAAATCATTATCTGTTCAACAAAATGCAAGAGTTCTTACCAAAATACTGAACAGACCTAACAAATACGAGTGCAGAGTGAGATAAAGGGAAAGTTACTGTGATATTTGAAACCAGGACATTAGGGTCATAATAAATAGTCCTGGGGAGGAGACAGCCCAATACAAGTTCGAGCATGAGGACGACAATATGAAATAGCTTGAATATGTAGGGCAGTGTGAGATTAATGTTGGGCATAATCTACAATAATACTCCTCTCTCTATGATGAAAGTGAGGACAGTAACATCTAGACAAATTAGGAGGACAGAAAAGCCACAGGTAAATGTTTTTCAAGAGGTCCTAATTTTAATGAGGTGCATGATATATGGCTATCATTGCACATAAATTCAGTAAAAATCAGGTCTTCTTATGTGTCATATTGCTCATTGATCTCTGCAGCAGCACTGAACTGTGAAACCTGTTTTATCTGACTATGTTACAAGGCCATGGTGTGTATAGTTTGTTCAACATGGAGGTCTCTTCGTAGGGCCGTCCAAACCAAACAGAAGTTGTGTTCTGCTCTCTGTGGGAGCATGGAGGAGCGTGAGGAATTAACATGCCTGTGTATGAGTGTCTGTGTGTGGTGCAAGACCTGATGGTTGGTTCTGGAAACGCTCCTAGTTTAACACCTTTGCATGGTATTGGGTAAGACTTTTGGCTTTCAGAGTTCAGCAGTGGGCGTCTGATAGATGTTTGTGTGTGGGCACAGGAGATTTGGTGTAGATCAGCTATTGGCCGGTCATCCTCTAGTGACTGATGCTGCCATGGTTTATCCAAAAGGAACATTAAAAATAAAGAGGTGATAGTTAACGAAATGTTCAAATGTTGTCGATCCTCCACAATGTTTACAGGTACTATAAGTGGATATTTTATGGGTGGGCAAAACAAGAGGTCACTCAGGAACTGGAAAGTGTTGAATGCTGTTTTAAGACGCTAAGAATCCTGTTAAGCAGACAAAAATATCCAGTAGTGGCATTGTTTCAGGAATTTTCTATTGAGCTGTCTTTCACTCGTCAGGTCACCCACATTATGAAAAAAGGGAGAATATACATTTGCTTTCTAGGTGAGAGTTAGATAAGAAGATTGATACTACTCTTGCGGCCATACGCTAAATATAAACCTAAAGCCAGCATGACAGTTAGCTTGGAGCAGTATAAAGAGTGGAAGCATGTGGAACAGCCAGGCGGTGGTGGTCAGCATGTCTCAAATGTACTAACTGACATGTTTAATCTATTTGTTTAAGAAATACCAAAATGTAAAAGAAAAATATTTGGTTTAACTTACCCAAATTCAAACTGGAATTTTTACAGTGTTAAGGATTTCTCTGGGCAATCTGGATTATCCTGATTGAGTACGACATTGTTTCTGGAAAGGCATTTATTTTTAAGTGTTTCAATGTTCTATCACCACAAATAAAATTCCTCCTGTACTGGGGTAGAAGTGGAAATCATAGTGGCAGCAAATAAAACCAAAACTATTTGCATGACTGGAAAGTGGTAAGTGAGAAAATATATTTTTGTGGTTTGCATTAGCTAATACTTTAATACTTATTTGTGCTGAACAATGTCCTGCTTCAGCAGTAGGACTGATTGGCCTGATACCAGGATACAAGATACAAGTGTCAAGTAAACACAGATTGCTTACAACTGGAGACTCGCGGTTTCTGACCATGCTCAGACAGTCTGGCCTAACAAGGAGACACAGTTTGGACAGTAATGAAAAATCCTGTTATGTGAATGTCATCCACTTCATCTAATAGGTGTGAGGTTGTGAGTGAGAAAGATCAGGAGTCTTTTTTGTGTGTACGTGTGTCTCTGTGGAGACCATAGTTATGCTAGGGGGTGTGACTCTGTGACCCATTCACATGGTTAATAAAACATTCATAGAAGCAGAGGAATGTTATGGTTTTTGTGCATGTGTGCATTGCATGTACAGGCAAATGTATGTGCGTGTCTCTGTGTGTGTGTGTGTGTGTGTGTGTGAGAGAGAGAGAGAGAGAGAGAGAAAGGGATAGTGTGTGTCTCTGTCTTTGTGTCTGTGATGTTGAGCCTCCTGCAGCGACCCCACGGAGTGCACCATTCTGTCTGCAAACAAAGGGCCGGCTGTTTCCCCCCCTGCTTCAACCCTGGACCATTCCAAAACCACCTACCGTTTGCCACTGAGCTAACCAAATATTTCCCTTTCTGACTCAAATTTGTATCAATGGCTAGGTTTGTGTTTTGGAGTTTTCTACTCTGGCTCCTTGGTTTTGATGGAGGACCCCTGAACACACAGGTGGTTATCTCTGAGGGCAGAACAAGACATCTTGTTTTACCTGAGGTTAAAATCTCACTTCTGACAGTTTCACCTCAATTGACATCTTGATTTGAGTCTGGAAAAACCTGGAAAAACTGGCCTCCGTGGGAGTATTATTTTATGTTAAATTTCCATCTGACCAGATTTAGATTTGTTTTGGTTCACCTCTGTATTTACAGTCCATACAAATACAGGGAAGCACATTATCACAATCATAATACATGGGCCTAGTATTGTGCTTAAAATGTCAGTGACCACTGTGATACATGTGAAGGACTCAAATTCCTTAATTAATGCCCACACCCACAATAAAATAATTTATTATTATTGATAATGTTTTTTAATGTTTAAATATAGACATGTGAGGAGCAACTCAGAAAAGGCAACTAACTTGTGTTGAGGTGTGAATGTGTGTCTGTGTCATAGAGTTATAGGAAATAATTTTAAAATATTGGAATCTAATCTACACTTAAAAAAACAAAACAAAACGTTAATTTTTTTCCTTAGCGTGCACCCTAGAGTTTTTGTCTAAACTGCTGAACAAATGTGAAGAAGTCAAAACACTTTATTATTCATCAATCATCATGGGGAAATTGCCTCACCTTCTCACAGCTTCTTTCTGTCATTATCTATGTCTCTTTGCTTTATTTTGGCTGTGTTTGGCAGAAAGGACATCTGTAGCACACACACAAACATCTGGTCTGCTCCAAGTCCATTGCTTCAGACACATCCACACCAGTTCCAGGCAATCAAGCCCAGTATTTAAGGACTTCTCTCCCACTCACCCTTTGCCAGACCGTTGTTGAGAACTTCCCACGTCTTCATACTCCTCGTCAGCTGCCAGCTCTTGTTTTCTTTGGACTTTGTTCATGTCTTAATTCAGTGTAAGTTGGTTTGTGGGCTGAATTTTGTATTTATGGTTTGCTCTCTGTCTGGTCCATGTTTTATGTTCATGCCTTGTTTCCATGCTTAGCTTCTTTTACCTCTCTTGTGCTCTTGTTTTCACCATTCCCCCCCATGTGTCTATTTCTAATTTCTTTTCACATGCTTTGTTAGTTTTTTAAAAATTTCTCCTAGTTATCTGTCTTATTATCTTCTTATGTAAAGAGTAGTTAGACTTGTCCAGTTTTTAGTCCATTTTCAATTACTCTTACAGAAGATTAATTAGATATTTTTTGATATTATAAGCACTTCTTCAAAATAAAATCATGGACTACTATGAAGCCTCAGCTTCAAAGCAGTCATGATTTTCAAAATAAAGGACCCCCATATTGTCACATTATTATACAAGGTGTCAAAGTATTTTTCTGTTAGCTCAGCTCAAACTACTTGACAGCAGGATCGATTGGTGATTAACGAAAATACCAGACTGTGTGTGTTGTGTGTGTGTGTGTGTGTGTTTCAAACGCTGCCAAGATTTATGTCCTTTCACCAGGTCTGACATACAGCCTTTGTTTTGTGTCTCTCCAGCTCTCAATGGCCATGTTATTCACAGACAGAAATAGGTATGGAGGTAGTACCACGCACTTTGACTAATAGCTAATAGCTTATTATTTTTGTGGTCCACATTCAGGTTATTAGTGTGTGTTTGTGTGCAAACACCAAATACCATGCCAACTAATAATTGCCTGAATAAAAGCCTTTTTATAATGCCACAAAAATGTTGTTAGTCAGTTACTGCTTATCCATTCATACAGTAAGTCTCCAGGTAGTCTTATTTTACAGACAAAAGTAAGTGCAACTCTCTACTGATGTGGCACTGATGTAACTGAGTGTGCAGTGTTAATGGGGAATGCAGAAAATTCTAGAGAGAGTGTGATTTGAACTGTGATTGGTGGTACGGTGTTTAACTCTGACGCCCATGATATTCATTACAGGCTGTGCTGTGTGCTGCTACTTCCTGAACACGTCCCATAGGCCGGTGACCTTGACCTCCACAGGCTGTCCTCAAACCCCTTTGGGCAGAAGCCAGGATGGAGGAAATTACCAGGAGATTAATTGGCTAAATCCTTTAATTATTTGGATTTCACAAAGGGGCCTAAGTAACTTTGCCTTTGGTAGTTGACTGTGTCAAACAAAGCTGGGAATGTTTGGCCTTCATGACAGGTCACACTGTATTTTTCTCTATATTCTAAAATTTAAGTGAAATTTGAGGTTTTATTAGAGGTCTGGGAATTGTGGAAGCTTTTATAATATTGACAGAAGACAGGGACAAAACACTTGGGACTGAGCTTGAGTGTTTTAACTGTAAAACAAATCAAAGCACACTGATTTGTCACTTCCTCCTCGCTTCACGTTTCTTGTGTTTTTTAACTTGAATTCTGAGATAGAAAGAATAGATGAAGTGTATTTCTTCATTGGGATGTGATAATTTTGTTCGTGCATGAATGGATGTTTTAGCAGAATGTGATATGCCCACACACATTCAGTACAATATCCTGCAGAGATTTACACAGGGTTTGTTTCTGTTGGGCTGACTTTTGCTCAGTGGCCTCAAGGTTCCTTAAAAACCCCTGTTATTCCAGAGCTACAGCTCTCTAAAGAAAGCAGATATGTAATACGTGTTGGGAATAAGATGGCAGGGCCTTTGTATAACTTGATGGATGTGTCAGATTGACCCTTGCTCTAATTTGCTTCTGTCTTCATCATTTAGCGAGGCAGTGTTTGATATTACCCAATAAATGTACCCTCATAGTAGAGTAATAACTGTGATATCTATTTCCCGTTATAAGGGGTTCAGGCCTCCTTTCACTCTTTGGGATCTGAATTGAACATGACTGTTGCATTGGTGATGTCACGTTAGCAGGTTTCAGTAAGTGAAAAGCCCAATAGCGGTGAGTGACTCATTACTTAAAGCCAGGAAAATAGAGATTGAGAAGAAACATGCTATATTTTCAAGCTGTGTTGAATCAGTTTGATATTTCATGGTTCTGGCAATCGTTCACACAATAACAAACATTTCATCCACCGGGGTGCATTGTCTCTGGTGGTGCTACAGCCAGCAGAATAAACATATAGTGTGAGAGAGTGAGACTCTTGTACAGTTAGGTCCAGAAGTATGTGGGCAAAACATCACCTGGGTTAAAAAACAGAATTTGTTGATGACCATGGAGAGTTCAGGCAGGCATCGACTCTAAAGGATTTTCATTAAAATATAAAAAAAATATGGTTATATTTACAATTATCTCACTTTGTCCAAATACTATTGATCCCCTGAAAATGAAGCTACTCAGTTTAAAATGGCTGCAATTCTTAACCGATAAATGTTATATTTTTGTGATGCCTCTTAAAATAAAGCTAAAGGTCTACACTCCGATCACATCTGTGATTGTTTTTTTTTTCAAATTTATTGTGGTGGTGTAAAAAGACAAAATTATAAAAACTCTGTCACTGCCTAAATACTTCCGAACGTAACTGTATCTATTTTAACTGTAGACTGACCTGCCTGATTTCTCTACTACTGTGTTGCCTACTGTATCTCATCGCCCAAATTATATATCATTTTATATATCATTATTATCACTAGTATGTTACTGATCTATTCTGTTTTTATCTGTAATGTATCTATTCTATTATGTATTTATAGATTAATTCTGTTGTTTTTAACCTTTGATGTGATATTTACTCTGCTGCTGTGACAAGTAGATTTCCCTATCTGGGAAACAATAAATCAAAAAGTGTTTCCCAGTTTACCAATTTACCAGACTGTGCTCTTGTGTTTTCTTCAAATCATTTTCTGTCCACTCTGAATGTTTGAAGCTTTTTAAATTCCTTTAATTTTCTGTGTTCTTACTTGTTCCTTACGTCATTCCTAATTGTTTTTTCTTCTCCTCTATCTTTCTTTGTCATTTTGTAGCTCACATCTACTTTTTTAACTTATTCACTCCTGACTATGTTGCAGCTGTAGGAAAATTGTAATCTTTTCTTCCATTATGACTTAATCTCAGTGAGAATGGATGAAGGTCAGGTCTCGGTAGGTAATGCTGAAGGGATTGTAATAGCTGATACATCTGCTACTTGTGTGACGGCTGCTGAATCATAGAGAGTCATAGGGTGGAATACAGATGCATAGATGTCTGACAACATGATTAAAATGAACAATGTTAAATTTCATTTTACTTTACTTTTATGGTTCAGTTCAGCCAACATTGCTGCATGAATGATAGGCCAGTCCATGTTATCACAGCCTTTTCACATAAAATATAAATATTATTTATGAATGGTGGCCACAAGCTGTTAACGTTCAGTCTTCATGTAAACTAAAACCTCAGTCCTGGTTCAAAATCTTTCTGATTCACAAGACATTTTTCTGAAATGAATGGACTTCCCCTCCTGACATGGTGGGAGCAGCAGGGAAGCGGTGTCATATGTTGCAGGCTGTGTGTATATTACCAGTGTGTACATGTATGCTTGTATTGCGATCACAAATACTTCCAAGACCAATGCAATGGAGCGCAATAATGTCACATAATGTCTGTAGCTAAGCCTTTCATACAATCATGGTCTGACTTCACAATCCATCCATTCAACTTAAAAGTATTCAAACGTGGGAGTCAAAGGAAAGAAGTTCCTATCAATTCTAGTGACCCCCAGGCTTTGTTATGAAAATGAGTATGTCTGAATAATGCTCACACAAATACACACTCCTCCTGTTGTACTCTCCTCTACCTCCTGCACCTCAGATATGAGAAAAAGAGATTATAGATATGAATAGAAGCAACCTGATGTAATACTTTTTAATGGTATAGGAAACATACTATTTGTTAGAAATATGTATAGTTTAGTTTAACCCAATGCATCACTATTTTAGCCCTGGAAAACAAATTAAATATCAATTAAATCATAGATAAATGAGCTTGTGTAAGTGTCAGCAGAAGCTATGGTCAAAATGTCCTTTTCAATAGGATTGTGGGGCCACAGGGAGATAAAGCTGTAAGGAAAGTGCACATTGGGTCAGCGTCAGGGGTGAGACATGTGGCACACACCGGAATATGTCTACTAACACCCAGATCTGCTGTGCCACACAGAGCTGTTTGTTCCACAGCCACGGGCCATTCTATGCATCTTTTCTCCGGTCCATCCCAGGCCCAGAGAGGACTCCTCTCTCTCCTGGGGTGACTAATGCTAAATGACAGGCAGACACTGATCAAAGCTGCTCCTGGAAGCCCTTCTGTCATAGTTCAGAGGGGCAGAGAGGAAGCGATAAGTGGAGAGACAGGAGCAGCATGCCCTGTCTGGACCTGGGCCAAGGATCAAGGATCAGACAGCATGGCTGGACTTTATTAGCTTCATCACAGACAATATGCGCTCCACAGTGGACCTCCACTATTGCCAGATTATCTCATCTCTCTTTATAGCCCAGTGGCCCAGAGCCAGGCCACACTGGAGCCTGGAACCATAAGGTGAAGAGATGCCTGGTTTATAGATGCTGATTCTGCTCTTAACACATTTGTCTTACTTACAAATATTACTCACATTATATTACTTACTAAGACTTTGGCTCAAGCCAGAGTATCAACAAAAGCTTTGTTTTATGCTTTTGTTGAACTCAACTGCATATAGAATCAACTTGAACTCTAATTGTATTAGTTTGATGAAGTTTTCACTGAACATATAACATAGTTGAATGAAGGTCTTTTGCTGTCAGAGGTTTTATGCATGCATGTAGGCTTCTGGATTTGTTTTTGCGATATTGTGTCATGTAAAAATCACCTCTGCATATCATTCAAGTCTGTGCGAACCTCTGATAAACAAGTTGAGTAAAGTCTGACTTCCATTTGATTTTCCCTTTAAAACCTGCTTATATTTGTAATATAAAGTTCGACAGAACATATCAAGGTAAACCCTAGGAGCATACTTTTCTCCCATGTTACCCATTCTGACCAGAGCCAAGATAAACACTGGTTCGCCTGGACTGCTTGTCTGAGCTTTACTCTATGTTTCCCTATTAATACACTTGGTGAAAGGTGGAACTTTACAACAAGAAAAATGTGTGAAAGTTCTTTTCCAGACAGTAAAAATAATGCTATCATATTGTTGATCTTCTAGGAAACTAGGTATTTGGCCAAAGAGTTTTGTGATATTGTCTGTTTAAAAAGTGGAATTACCACAAATGCTAGGAAATGTTTGGCTGAACTATTGCTCACCTCTGCTAGACACAAGAAACATCTCAGCTGTATGAAGGAAATCAAGGCAAAATGGGACATGCTATGAGGAGAACATTGCTCCGGGGGGGTTATGAACTCAATAAGATTTATCTTGCTTTAACACTGCTTTGATGCGTGTCTGTTGTTTTCACTACAAGGGTAAGGTTAAGGTATAGGAAGTGCTTTGTGACCTCTATGGTTTGTGCCTCAAGGCAGCCTTTACACTGAACAGGGCCCAGCACTGGAGCTCAGTGGCACTGATTGCTTGTGTGAGCTCTGCGTTCAGTTTGATATGATGGATGAATGGAGGGCACACAGCGGCACTCTGGGTCCGATTGTGTTTCTCTTCAGTCACCACATTGCCAATACAAACCTGGACAGGCAAAGACAAATAAGAGTATGGCCAATAAGTCACTCTCCCTCATAAGAACAGACTGTGGTCACAAGCACTTACATAAAGCTTGCTAGGCTGTAGAAGGACAATCTGCGTTTAACAAACCAATAACTGGTTGCTCCTTATGGGCCACATACATCAACTGTGTTAATGTACTGCTCAGTGACTAACACTATTAATAACTGTCAGTGGCAACTGTAAATGCGGCCAGCTAGCCATTTTCTTAAGAACTACACTTGCAGCAGCTGGGGTCATGAGCCAAAGCATATTCATTTAGACCATAAACAGGAAATAAAACCATCCTTCACATATTTGCATGTGTGAAGCTGAGGCCAAAAATGCCCTTGACCTTTTGTCCCTCCTCTTCACTGGTTTCATTCACCAAAGGTACAAGCAATCCAATATTCTGTTTTACGTCTCTCATCATATCTCAATATATCATTAAAATAGTTTATGTTTATGTAATTATTTCCTTTTGTTACTGAGCCAGAAGAGTAGTTCTGTGTTCTAATATTGCATCTTCAAACATGTTCCCATAAATCCTGAAATGCAAATCATATACCCGGAGGATTTCTGTGGTGCCTTGAGGTCTGAGTGCAGTTTTGATGGGGTGAAATTCAAAAGAATAATCATGGTTTTGGGGAATGAAAACTGAAACCATAGCCAAGCAGGATCCCCTCTGAAGCACTTCCGTATGCCTCCTGAATCAAAAGGCCTATGATTTCATTGTTAAGTCGGTACAGTATGTGCTCTGAATTTATATCGTTCCTATTATTATCCACCCAATTCCACCTCATTATGTCAGCCTCTCCTAGTTCTACTGAAATTGTTCCAGTGAAGCTTAAAAGTGGCTCATTTAATTTCAAACTCCATCCACAACAGTAAAAAACTGTTATTGTGGCCCCCAGGCCTGCTCCTGAAATAGCACTGGACTGAAGTGTCTGCTTTAATAGCAGAGATCAGTCTTTGAAAATAGTGCTAATCCGTAGCTCTGCAGTTTGGCCAACCACAACAACCAGCTTGTGGGGGATGATCCACATGAACTAAAATGTGTTCTGGACATTCATGCTGCTTGACAAATAATGTTTTATCATGATGTACATTAAGAGAAGTAAAGATAAGGTACACAGCAGACCTGATGAAATGTGGAGCATTTTCTTAATTTCATCATAGAAAATAGTGTTTAAGGTGATACAACTGCATTTTTACTTTCAAACTAAATTTTTTTTAAATTCTAAAAAGAAAAAAATCATATACTGTATTATTTCCTATTATTATTGGTATCAACAGCCATGAACCTATAGTTTTGGTATAATTTGCACAAATTGTGCTGATTGCAACATGTCTTAAAATTACCCTAACCCAATTCAACACACTGAAGACACTGAAGAGGAGTATTGAATGATTACTTTAAATACAGTAGTTTAATTTCAAAGTGACAATCATTCAGATACATAAGATATATTATTCTGTATTGACACTGACCCTTGGATTTGCACATGCATGAAAAAAAAAACACAGACTCACAAAATTATCCTTATAAGATACAGTATCTTGGGCATTATTAGAGTTCTATCAGAGGAGATGTGATCTATGGTCTATGAAAAAGCAATTAGTGTTTGAGGAACAAGAACAAAAGTGCTTACTGAAACTAAACACATGACAAGACTGAGACATTTTACCAGGATATTGTTTACCTCACTGACACTGCTTTTAGTTTTGTTTTTATAGCAATATTATGGAAATCAATAATTTAAAAACTCATTGGTCGATTATTATTAATGTATGCAAATAAAAAAGAGTTATAGAAAAAATAAAGGGGAAATGAACAGAGAGGAAAACACTGTGTAGCAGCAGAGTTTGGTGAAGGGCCAGAGGACTATGAGGAATGGGATTCACTCCCGCTTGTGTCCTTTATAAACCCACATGGCACATGAGCAGCTGTTTTGACAGTCTTGAAAGAAGTTGCCTGATTGCTTTTGGATACTGTAGCATCAGAAAATGTGTCTCTTGTTGTCAGTCTGGCATAGCCACATCTCAAGCAGCTCTCCTCTCTGCAGCATTCCAGTAGTATTGGATTGATGCATAGACACCAGAATATCTTTCTTCTGAAACCTGGCTGTGACACGATGCCTGGGAAGAAGGAAGTGGACTTTTTTTCCTACTGAGACTTTAAGGAAGATGACAGCTGACAGATGCCTCACTCTTGGCAGCAAGTGGTGCTGTTTGAGAACTTGGATTGGAGCGGAAGATGATGCTCATCAACCACTTGTCATCATCTACTTCACAGATTACAGCTGAGCCAGGTCTTGAGGGTGTGCAGCATGTCATTTGGCCTCGAGGAAATGAGACACTGTGTCCTTCATTTCCACTCTGCCTCGCCTTTTATCCTATTTCTGCATAAGAATCTGCATCTTGCAATAAAGGATATCATGGTGAGTAGTCCGTTAGGACCTTGTGAGTTCCCATGGGAATGGTTCATCAGCCCGCTCCAAAAAGGTGATGTAGTTCAGCTATTTCATTTTCTTGCTTTGCAACAGCAAGGCTCTCACATGACATGACCCACAGTTAATTTGGATTCCTGAAACCCTAAAGCCTTCACATTATTCCTTCTTTGTGTTTTATGTTCTTTTTACTTGTTGGAGCTGCTACTGTGTGGAAGAGCTTTATCAGCCTTGCTTGCCTGCTGGGGAGATAAAAAAACCTGCAGTGCTGGGGCTAATGGGTCCAGCTTGTGGATTTATTTCACCTTGAGATCCAAGTCCTACATGTCCTTTTCCAAGTCTGTTCCATTCATTCTCTTCCTCCCTTGTTAGGTCAGTGGCGCAGGAAGACATAGACGATGTTGTTATTATTATTATTTTTTTAGCACAGACTGTTTCTCTCAGACACACACACTTAGTCTGACCACTCTCACCAGCTGGCAGCCTCACACTGTGAAAGAAGAGGGCTTTGTGATTGAGAGCAGCCTGCTGAGCATGCTCTAAACTCACCCACAGTGCTTCAGGGGAGAGGAGCTGGGAAAGCAGAGGCCTGAGAGAACACAGAGGCCTCAAAACAGCAGCCAGTGACCCGGCCTGCTGCTAACACTTTACATTATCTCCCCAACACTGCTACAATACACAAGGGAGGGAAATATTCCAGTCACAGGATTTGACATTCTTAAGTAGGACCAACTGTAACAAATAAGACTTATAAATGCTAAAGGAGAGGGCAACCTGGCTGCTGAAACTGGTGTTGGCTGCACAAAGTCAACCAGAGAAAGTTCTGTAAATTGTGTGTGTCATTAGTAAGCAGGGAGGGAGAAAAAGAAAGAAAGCCTGGGGTTTGAGGTTTGACAGATTTCTATAATGTGTGGGGCACCTCGACATCTAAAAGCAAAGCCAAATAAACTCAGAGCTGGTGCCAAATGTACAACTGGATTTCAAAAAGGCTTTATACATCATTCAAAGATAACAGAGTGCATAACATGTCAGAAGAGAAAGAATAATAAACTCCCTGCCGGAGCAGGCCTGAGAGCAGCAGAGTAAAGCCTGTCAGTTGCCATGAGTGTGTGTGTGCTTGTTCAAAGATTGATGAGGCTGTCATCTTTGGTGGTAGTGGTATCATGGTAACGGTGTAATAGTGTAATGGAGTTAAAATGTGAACTGGGAGGTAATGGCTGTCAGATGTGGATGTGGCAACACGCAACAGGTGTGCTGTGCCCATCATCACATATCCATTCTTATTCATTCATGCTAAGTATAGAGCTGTCGAATTAATACGCAACAGTGAATTGAAAACAGTTTATGTGTCTGGAATGATTGACAATATCAAACCTTTGTAGAACTTCGTAAAACTGAGTTGTGTAACATCGAGAGCACGATATTAGATCAGTCAGTCACCATATGTTTCTGTACTAATGAAAAAGAGTAGTGTTGTTCATACCATGGTTAAACAAGGTATTAGAACATATAGTAATAACAATAGGAAAACTGATGCATGCTGTTAGAGATGAAATAGTATGGAAATTGAATATCACAATTATATGCTGGGCATCAGAGAATTGTTGTAGCTCAATATGCTTATATCACATGGAAATATATGCATTATTATCCTCCTTAATATTAAATTGTCAGCTACAGAACGCTAATAGTTTATGAAAGCAGTAAATAGAAGTTATATGTGTTGTACTGACAGAAGCAGGTTTAAGAAATAAATAAGTATTAGTAAGTATTAGTATTAGTATTAGTAGTAGTAGTAAGTATTTAAATCCAAATGCAAAACAAATATTAACACCAAGAGGCATAAAAAGGCCTTTGCCTTAACTAAATTGCAGCAGAAACAAGTATCTCCAAAGTCTCCAGGCAGTGGGAATCATGCAGGTTTAATAGCCACAAGCTAACAGCTAACCAGCACTGAGTCAGCTTGGTATCTTTGTATAGAGTTGAGAGCTGGTAACAGAGTTTGTTGTGACATAAGTTACTGAACAGAACCAATACAACACATATGTGAAGTAAGGAGGGAGGGTGAGTTTGTAGTGTGTGTGTCTGGGAGACAGTAGCTAACATTGATGCTGGATGGCATTTTACTCTTGGGCAGGGACGTTTTTCAAAACATGGTAATCAACCGTAGTTGTAATAATAATTCAAATATGATGTAGTAATATTACTACTGTGAATTCATGCCTGCTTCCAGTTTATCTTTGTTTCAAGTTTACCATTTAGGGAGCCCAGAAGCAAATGATGAAGCCAATTAATTCTAGGTGTAAGTATTGAATAATTAATTATTAATTATTATGTGATTAATTAATAATTTTGTCACTCTAGGAAATTTAGAGTCAGCGTTAGTAGGGGACATTTGTGTTCCATGTCCCCTGAAATGAGTCTCTGCCTTACTGACATGTCAAGCACTGATTTTGGCAATTTATCAGTTACTTTGGAGATTGTACTGTATAGCACATCCTCCCAATTGTGGAAATCATGGCCTCAGCATTGGGCGCATGCACAGCAAAATGTGAGCATTAATTTTCCACTCTCAGATGCACAACTGAGGACACTGTTCTTAAGAGGTTCTGCCTACAGCTCTTATAAATGCCATATGTTTAATTCACAGCCTACAGGGGTATGATGTACACAGAACAGTCACTGTGTGTAAGAGAGAAAGTGAGAGAAGATGTGCATATAATAGAAAAAAGGAATCTGTTCCAAAACGGACTTAGAAGTAATAAAGACGTACTAATGCGTATCTTATAATGTTAATATGGCAAATGTTTATGCAGCTAAATTGGCATTTGTTTGTAATGGACAAATTTAAGTTCAATATACATTCTATTGGTTGTTTTTGGTTTAATGTTTACTGACTCCTGAGAAAAATGCTCTATATGGATCTTTAACTGTTTATAGAGCTGGTACTGGGCAGGTCTACAGTATACTGTACAGTCTACTTTCTGAAAACAACTGTCTTGTCATGGTCCTCAGCCTGTCTTCCTGTTTTCTGTATATATTCCACACTCTGTCTGTCTCTGCTCTTCCTGGTTCACCTGACTCACCTAATCTGCCTGATCGGTAACACCTGTCCCTC
Organism: Helostoma temminkii; assembly: GCA_900302695.1. NCBI lineage: Eukaryota > Metazoa > Chordata > Actinopteri > Anabantiformes > Helostomatidae > Helostoma > Helostoma temminkii. Next base: position 25,908 of record OMLM01013191.1, on the reverse strand, counting down.
TAATTGTATAAGCAGGTCCGCAGGTCTCTGTTCCTTGCCTGGTTGTCTGCTTTGTTTAGCCAGACTTTCCAGCCATTCCTTATCCTGACCTGATCCTTTGCCTGTGCTTGATTTATGCTCTGATTTGCAGCAAAGAGCAAAAGCATTTAAAATACATTAGGTAACATTTGGACACAAATTGAAATTACCATATTTTCAGAAATACAACTGGAAACAGTTGTTTTTTAAAGGAATGTTTACATAAACTAACTGATCATTAGAAAACCCTTTATATTTTTCATGAAAACCACAGTAATTCCTATGTTTGTCCAAAAGTGTGAGTTAAATGCTTTTGAGTACTATAATTCTCCAACTCAGTAAATGACTCTTTCTTACTTACACCCAAATCACAGGTGAGAAAAATATAGCTTTTGTTTAGTTTCCCACAATATTATTCCATGACACAGTTCATCCATCAGTGTGTTTTCTGGATGTGTGACATTGTGGAAAGTATTAGTGGTAAGATGCTGCGTGTCAGCTTCAATACATTTCACTTCAGAGGTTGTAAGTTAAGAGCAGCAGATGCTAATCTCTCTGCTTATCCCTGTTTAGATTCAAAATCACCAAATTCACAATCATCATTGTCTCCTAGTCTGCAAGATCAGAAGCAGTTGTGTTTCACTACATCTGGTAGTTTGTATTGTCTCTCTCTCGCTCACTTTTCTTTTCTTTCTATATTGTGAAATCAGACTGAAAAGATTTTTTCCCTTCTCTTGTTAAACAAACTTTCTTGTTTAAGTTTCCAGTCTGTGTTCTCTCTGGGGTTTCTACCTGGTAAACAGCAGAAATATCTAGATCAGTGGAAAATGTGCCTCTCAGTGTTGTGGAACTCCACCCCCCTTTGCCCAGTAATTCTGCAAAGGTATAAAACATTACTGCCACATCAGCTGGAGACCACAGACTAAACAACAATAATGAAAAGAGAAGTACAATGTGGATCTTTTAACGTACAATACTTTAACATACCCTTGGGGAAAGCTACAAAATAAAGTGATAGAATCAGCTTAGGTGCTTATGTTTTAGCTCTCGCACAAACACTATATTGCCAAAAGTTTTGGGACACCCTATCAAAATCATCGAATTCAGTGCAGACAGCAAGGTCCATAAAGATATGGATGAGGAGACTGCAAACCAGGCCTTCTTGCACAATATCAGTGCCTGACTTCACAAATACACTTCTAGTGGAATGGTCAAAATTCCCATAAACATACTTAAACCTTGTGGAAAGCCTTCCCAGAAAGGCTGAAGCTGTTATAGCTGCAAAGGGTGGGTCAACTCCAAATAAAACCCTACGGATTAAGAATGGGATGTCATTAAAGTGCATGTAAAGGAAGATGTACCAAAACTATAACTGGCAATATTGTGTACTTCATAAAGGGTGAAGGATGAAACAGAGTGACAATGAAGCTCAGTGAATCCACAGTCCTACACTCCAGCCAGTTGACGTCTTAAATCCAAACAAAATGTCGACTTCCTGCATGGTTTTATCTTTGTCCAAGAGAAGCAGAAATTAGCATGCCTCACTCTCTTTGCATGTACACGCCACTGTCCATTAGCATGTACAAGTGTGGGTGACTGCACGGGTAGAGGAAAAGCATGTTGGGAAAAGCCCTAGTGAGGTGTTTTCTCGTGGAATCCTCCTCCACAGCTGGTAGCTTGTTAGAATTTCCAGCCACTTTAGAGAAACTGTTATTTTATACACACACACACACACACACACACACACACACACACGTGTATACATACACGTGAATACATATGTGTCTAACATTTTTTGATGAAAACAAGGTACTGAATGAATTTGGGTGCATCATAAAAATTGTGTGATGAAGTGTTATGCTTTGCAAAATAAAAGGATGTAAAAGGAGAATACTATGAAACAATAAGCCTCTTTATGTGTTTTATGGACCCTGTTGCAAGGCCACAGACACAGAGTGGTCACAGCTTTAGAGGCAACATGACAGGCTTTCACTGAGGAGCATCTGTTGGTTTCAACGGACCTTTTTGGAATTATTGTCATAAAAGGATTTGTTAAATAGGTACATAGTGTATGTAAAAGTCACAGAAGCTCCAACACATACACAAATGTGTAAAATTCTGAAGGAACTCGCCACGTCTTTTTCTATTAAAGAAGATTTGATTAATCATGGGCATACTGTAGGTGGAAAGACGAAAAAGATGAATTTATCAAAGAGCATTTGGCTGTCAACTCATAGCTGCCTTGACATGTGTGGGAAAGTGTCAACAAGTTACGAGGTCATATGCACCCATGCACACACACACACACACACACACACACAGACACAAGCAGACAAATGCACACTTTTTCACACAACATTTTACAGCATATACAGTGATTAGTTACTGTTTCTTTTTGTCTTTATGTAACTCTGATTAATAATGCTTTAAACTTCTAATCAATTAACTTTAACTAAGGTGATGACAATTTGAACCATTAATGTCTATTAGCAAAATTAAGATATTTAACTGTCAGCAAATCCCTGGGTATTGAAGAAGCTTTTGTCTTCCCCTGCTTGTGGTCTTGCTTCACAACATCGGAAATAAAAAGGAAAATGCCACTCTCCTTCACAGATTTGCATACAAACAGATCATCAAAGTAAACATGCTTTCAAGTTCTATTCTGCTATATCCAAAGCTGCCAGCACTGCTCTATTCACACATCCCACTGGGCATTTACGCGACAGTAGGACTTGGATGTACACACAGTTGTTATACAAACTCATGAAAAACACACTTTACAATAACAACCTGTGCTTCTAGATATACACATCTCTATTGTCACCAGTCTCTGGCACAGTCCTGCTGCCCTCTCTTTGTGCTCTGAACAACATCTTCCCATCCTCAAAGAATGCCTCTGATGGGCCTCTTTGACATGCATTGTTTGTGCAAGAGAATTTAGAGCCTCAGTCCCTGGCCTTGGCCCTCATCTGCAATCCAACCATAGGAAGGGCTGCCACTGTGACTAATGCCTTATAGACCTGCCTCTCTGAGTGTGTGTGGGTACACATTTATGCGTGTGTATGTGCGTCAGAGAGAGAGAGAAAGTGTGACTAATGTTTACAGAATGGTATTTATACATTAGGGGGCCATTAGTAGTTTAGACTCCTGTGTGGAACAGCAGGAAGGGGGACAGGCATTGTCGCGGCCCCACTCACCCCTATCACAAGCAGCTACCGCTGTTCCTGCTGCACAGAGTCATTTTTGGGATGTTAGAGAAACAAACAAGAGAAGCTCCTGCACAGCAGAAGCAGCTGCCTTTGTTGTTTAATTGTTACAGTAAATGAACATGTTACTTAGAATCTGAAACAGTATTTTGATGGTGCTTGATGTTGCTTGATGTGTGATTTTAGATAAAGTTGTTGCATCGTTATACTTGTTGTTGTTATTATTATTATTATTTTTTAATTATTATTATTACTTTACATTTAATATACATAGTAGAGGCCATCACTCGTTGTCTCATTGGATAGATTCAGAGAGAGATGCACATGTGAAATCTTAGTGTTTTGTCAGGATGTTGTGAAGATTTCACTGTGAGCACAGTGGCCTCACTGTTGGTGTGAGCGGAACCAGGTAAGAGTCAGGAAAGAGGACAAACTCACATGTCACATATCACATGTGTCCTGAATTGAAATACATCATGGAAATGATGTGGCTGAAACAGAGGATGATGTTCTTTAAATTTTCACACACAGCACTTCAGACAGATTATAGTAGATATATATCTATTGTATATGTTTCAATTCTCAGGACAAGACAGGAAGGCACTTCTTAGGGGCTTTGGATAGAAACCCATCAGTAGGAGAAGAGACTTACTAAATATGTTTTGAAGCACGTTTATTGACTGAACTGACGGGCAGGAGTTTGATTTCCCCAAAATGAAGATAATAAATGTATAAAATATATAACTAAGTGCTAGGCCAATAAAAAAGAAAAAAAAAAACTAGACTGAAGCAATACAAACAATTGCAAAGCAATTGGAAATGAGAGGCGTCACAATACTAACTAATAAACAACAACCAAAATAGATCCATTTACAAAACCTAAATCTAACTCAAAACAAAGCTAGAACAAATACAGTTTAATCTAAAGAAATAAACACATTTCCAAAACTGGAATACCTAATTTCCCTCTATTCTGCCAGAGCCCTCGGCTCCACCCTCACTCTCAGGTAACTCAAAAACAAAAGAGAAATGAATGAATGAATATATATATAATATTAAATACAAAGCAAATTAATTATAACATGACAAAAGTGTTAACTAAATGTGTGTGCTTCATTTAATGACCACTGCTGTGTCCAAACTAATAAAAAACTACATTGTAACCAATCAAGCTGATGATGTTTTATTAAACCTAATGTATGTATTTACAACTTCACATGCACAAATACTGTGGGTCAATGTGCAAAACTTAACTTACATTGTGTGGTTGTGACTATGGCCATCACAGGCACATTTCAACAAAAAAGTAAACATATGTTTTGCTTTTAGTTTACAGTTTACAGTTTACAGTTTACTTTCTATTAAAGAAAGAGTAAGAAAGTTACAGAAGCGTCAGTTGAAAGATTATTATTATTAAGTAGAAGCAGTTTATATGAACAGTTCAGAATCCAGCTATCTATAGTCTTTATTTACCTTTTTTGATAGTTAGAAAATGACTATTACAGTATAGGTACGGTATAGATATAAAAGACTGTAGTATCTTTCAATCATGTTTTCCTAGTCTAGACTTGCCCAGACAAGGAAAACACTACCTTTCAGTGGAGGAAAGGCCATCTATTCACAAACTATACCCTCTGTTCAGGAGTGAATCCAGATAAGACCTTTGAATAACACAGAGGAAGTCAGTCAGTGCCCGACTGAGTATGATAATGGTACAAGCAACGAAAAGCTGTACAGAAACAGATAACAGATGAGAAACACAAACATGGAACAACATTGTTATTGGGAGTGAAATTAGTAAAAACATATATGAAATCATATCAACACAAAAAAGAGAATAATAAGCTTTACCCTTGTGAAATGAAACTCTTGACATGAAAGGATGTCTCAGAACATAAATGTTCAAGTGTGTTTGGTATTTCTGAGTTAAGCCTAGAGAGGTAGTACACCAGGGCGAAGGTTTGCCCTTCATTGGGTGGGCAGTCTTGGAAGACCCAACATATGTGTGTGTGTGAGAGGCAGTAATGAAAGGTGTAAAAATACTATACCAGTCCAAGATAAACCCTCTCTCCCACAGCCTGACATTTACAGAGGCCTGGAGCGTGGGAGTATGTGAGGGGGTTGCCCTGCACCGTGCACGCTGTATTGGTGTGTGTATGTGTGTGTGTATGAGGTTTCCCTCCACCTAAGAGAAAAGCTCCATTGATTTAAGCTGGTGCCTCTGTCCCCGTGTCAAGTGCAGACCAGGGTCAGAAAGAAGCTGGGATTTTCCACAGGTATACAGTTGTATATGCATGTGTGTGTTTGCGTGTTTCCCATGTTTGCACAGAAAGGTATGACGTTTTAGAGTGTGTGAGTCATGCGTAATTGAGAGGGGAAATCTGTTTTCATGCCGCAGAGCTTCAGGAAAGGGACAAATGCCCTTCTGGAGGCCAAGCGTTGGAGGAATCTCAGTGTAACAATGCATCACAGTGAGCCGTTGCATACATATGCTGATTGAGCTCCTCGTTTCAGCCTTTTTGGAGTTTATTAAAAGGACTTCATCAAACTTTTTAAACATGTTTTGTTAAATCATCCACCAATCTGTTGCAGAAGAAAAAGAATACTAAAAGGCTGTGAAGTATAATTTTACTGCTAACAGCAGCCAAAAAATAGGCATGGTAGTGTTATGACAGACAGGCGTCTTAGCTCCATCTACTGGTATCACAGTCAAATTATAATGGCTGTAGTTATATATATAGTAAAAGTAGCTGTGTTTGTGATCCGACAAATTAAAGTGTGACAAACAAATATTTTATTTTATTATTAAATGATACACACTTAGTTAGCATCAATAAAATGCAGTGTATATAATCAGAAAACACAGCACACACATACAGTGGACTTCTTCACTCAGTTGCTGGACTTTGTTGCATAAAGCAGAAAATAAAACAGGTAAATATGCATAGCCTATAGTGAGGGCAAGTAAATGACATACAGTACTTTATATACTAAACAGGGAGATAGTCAGAACATAGCCATGTTCAATGAGGACCACACCTTTACCAACATAGGAAACTTGAGTTCATGAAAAAAAGGAAAAAGGCTTAGAATAATCTCAGCTCTTCTGTTTTCCAAACTGCTGTGTATGACATTTCCATGCCCAACATAAACACCCTTTAACCATCATCCTTTTCTTCAGCTTGTCATCCTTTCCAGCAGGCCCCCGCCAGAGACCTGTCAGGTCAATAAAATATGACCTTTGGCAGTGTACATCTGATAAAGTTCCTCACTTTACGTGGTGACAGCCTGTATTGGAGTAATTTACCAAGCTTCAATAAAGGAGCACTCAGCTCCTTTGCCTACTCTGGCTCAGTGGTTTGTGACAGGCGGGCAAGTGGAGGAGCAGCCCAGTCAGTGACCCGCCATGGTTGATGTTCATCACAATGACACTGACCTACTTAACTGCCATCTCGTCTTGGATGTCAAAGAAATCACTGCCTGACATTTGGAGAAAAGCTTGGTCAATATTAGTCAGGCATGAAAAATAAGCTGCAGTCCCACTGATAACAGCAGCTACTGGCTAAATAAAAGAGAAAAGAGAAGAATGACTCCAGCTTCTGCGCATGCATTATCCTTCATCTGATTGGTACTGTCTTTCAGAGGGTAGGTTAATTTGCTTACAAAGTGTGCTCAGACCATACACACACTGCGAAGTAGAGGCCATCAAAGCTAACGTCTCAACTTGAATCAGACACAGATTGATGGTGGTGAGGCAAAGAAGGCTCCTCCACCGCCTTCTTGGTAAGAGGCAAATGTGGGAGGCAGTGACCCAGAGCAAAGGTCTCATCAGTGCCTGTCCCCGTCTGAGGCCCCTCTGCCTGTCAAAGTCACATTTTAATCGCAAACATAATTTGAATTTACACTAATGAATACAAATGACTCCCAGGACTCCACAAGCTGAGAGTAATAAATTATTATCGCTGCTAACGATCGCATTTCTGAAGCCCTTTTTCAATTAGTCTCCCCTGTGGAGATGATCACGGAGCACCCGCTCAAATGAAGATAAACGACGCCCCTCGCAACTCTGTACGTCTGCTCCTCTGATTTAATAGGTTTCTAATTCAGGAACATCTTCGATGTGACGAGGCATGGGCCTTTTTTTTATAACTCCAAACAGAACTTGATGAGAAAGTCACGTAATTGAAAGCAGGTGTTAATCAAGCTTGCTCTGGTGTTGCATGTGATTTAAGAGGCAGTTTGACAAAGAGAAGATCGTCCTTGCCAGTCAGTGACACAGATTATTCAGTTCACAAAGAGGGCATTGTGCTGCACCTGACTGTTGTGATGGTGCCTTCATTCCGCTTCATTTAAAAATACACTCTTAAATTTGACAAATTGCTCTAAAGGCAAATTTTAGGAGATAATTTCATAGACACGCGTTTGCATCATGCACCTATATTTAGTAGATTCATGTTATTTATTTTTGCTTTTATATGGATAGATTTATTTATGGCACAAAAGCCTCTTGCCAATTGAAATTTCGTTTCAATTGCTAATGGCTCATTTACAGTACAATTCAGTTGCTCACTCATGTAAAGAGCATTAGCAAAACCAAAGTTTATGCCCATTGACAGGTATTCCTTTACAATTACAGTGAATTATGGTGGCAGAAAAAGGCCTTTTCCGAGTTTTGTTGATGGATTCGGTACTTGCTGCTCCAGAGAACACAAACCAAAGGCCTAAAATAAAATACTGTTAAACATCTCTGGCCTGTGAGAGGGATAAATAAATAACTGAATGAATAGCTGAATGATTAAAATTAATTAATTCCAGGCTGACATTTAGACAAAATGGTCTGTGTCCATTTTCTGCATTCTTGCAATATTGGCAACTAGTGTTTGCACCAAAGTCAGCTCGCATGTTTACATGTGGTTCCCTTCAACATACAGAACAATCTCTCTTGTGTTTCCACTTAACATACAAACACAAAGGTTTGAAACCAAACATAATAATGCATCTAGCAAGGGGGGCTTATATTGTATCTATCAAAGTGTATCTATCTAAGTGAACTTGAACTTGATGTGTAATGTATGTTTTATAGTTTTGAAATTTAACCAAACAAAATAGAAAAGACCAGGAAATATTTGTAATTCAATGGAAAACTAACAGTCTCTGAAAATGAAATCCGTTTCATGAAGTGTCACTGAATGTAATTTCAAACGCTCCTTACAGCTCAACACAGAAAACCCAACAGAGAGTCCAGCAAACTCTTTACATGACTGACTTAGATAATTACAAGTGCACATACAAGAGGAGACCACAATCATAATCAGTTTTCTTTGACAAGTCAGTGGTTTTTAAAAGACTGCAAAACCACAAACGTGACTTACTGCTCAGAGAGTGCATGAATGGCTTTCTGTGTCTCTGTCAGTTGACTGTCTTCAAAGAGGTGCCTGTGGGGTCAGCTTACAAAGGGAACGGCCAACAACATAGAGAAAGGAACAGCTTGGTTCTTACAAGACAAGTGTTCAAAGTGTGAAACAGTTGGTATCTAGTTTGGGAAAACTTTAAGAGGTGTTCTTGGCTATTTCGCTGTGTTGATGACAGTGAGGTATTCGCCGACTTCCACTCGATGTAGCACATAAGTGGATCAACATGACTTTTTCTTCCATCGTCCACATGGTGCTCGACATGTGTTATTTCCACAGAGAAAAAAAAACTTTAGAGAGGAAATGTTGAGTTGGCAACAACATTGACATGCTAATAAAACTCACCGTGTTTCTGCTGTGTATTAACAATGTTTCACATGACTGAATACAGTTTCTTTCAGCTCTGGATAGCTATACTGTAGCATCTTGAAGTGTATTGTTTTGGTTTAACTGTGTTTGCTCACTGCTCTCAAAGCTCAGCTTCACGCTGACAGGCAAAGATAATAACATGTAAACATACATACAGACAATTTAGCATGTGAAGAGTTAAATACTATTGTGGGAGTTAGTAAAAAACGTTAAAAAGTTATATATATGTTTTCCCTTTTTTTTTTACTAACATAGGCTTTGGAGTAAAAAATAATAATTTTATTATTATTAATAATTTCGACTTTTACATTTAATTTGAAAACATATGTGATTAACAGCTGAAATGTATTTATTTATTTAATATAAAGAAATATATTTAATTGCGGGACCTTTGCTGTACCAACCCAGAACCCACTTTGGTTTGACAAGTTTTCTTTTATCAGCTCACATTTAGTTCATCAGTAAACACAACCTGGAAGAATTCATCTCTGTTTTTCTCAGAATCCAAATGGTCTATGACGGGGCCTATTTTGCAAGCATCCTGAAGGGTAATAATTCTCAGCTCTCTTGAGCATAGCTGTAGTGAGAGAGTCATACTTGACCTCTTCAACCCTTTAAGACCTTTCAGGGGAATCGTTATGCACGGTGTGTGACCAAACCTTATCTGAACCCAGAGAACTTTTCTTTTACTTTTCAGATCCCAGAGTCTCTTTAATGAGCTAAATTACAGGAAAATGTGCTTTTAGTGATGATTAAGTATGTAGAATCAAAAATTTTAATACTTGGATTTGAATATTTAACTGTGTGTAAGCAGGCTGCTTCGGATGCTTCAGAGAAGAATTGAAACACACAGATACTGAATACCGGATATCAGTATGATGATGTACATGTATGTCATACTGTGCAAAAAGTGTCATGGAACTTTCAGTTGATTCAAGATGAAAATTAAACAAGACAGGTTCAAGTAGTTACATACATGGAGCTGCCTAAGTCACGCATAAAACATAAAATTCAAGGTAATATTGGACAGAGAAGCAGCAAAGAAGGTTGGGACTAAAGCTGTGTGTGTGCATGTGTGTGTGTCTGTGTGTGTGTATAGAGAGAGAGAGTGTGTGGTTGAACATAATTTGTGTGCTATGTTTAATCAGTACACAAAATAGGAAAACAGGTCTGTCTGTGTTGCTCTCTGAGCCCAGCAGAGAGCAAGAGAATTTACTAAGAGCATATGAGCTCATTTCTACACGTTCCTCAAGACTTTAAATCACACTCTGACTGAAGAACCATCTGTTAATGACTTTACCACCACCTTTGTTTCCAGCTTTACATCCTCATTAGTGTTGTACATACAGTATAAGCTGTGGTGAATATGTCTGACCCTAATCCTCTGATACAGATATCAGCTGACATTGGTGCTCAATAAGTTTAATCACATTTTCAGTCAGTGAGTCAGCCAGTAATTTTTCTTGTGGTTTGAAACTGAAAGGACAATTTTTTAATCAAATGAAGCAATGAATAACTGAGTGGCTTTTGCCATAACTGCTGTAACTTAGATCAATAATGTCAGAGTTGTGGAGCAAGGACAAGTAGGAGGGTGGGTGAAACTCCTCTATGTGTGGAGTGGTTGTAGACAGTGGACAAGGGCAGTGGGAGTGGATAGAAAGAGTAGAGATAAAATGAAGGAGTAAATCTGCTCTGTGGCTTCCAACAACATCAGGTTTATGTGTATGAAGTGTGCAGGGTTTCCATGCTGTCACAAAGGCCCCTCTAAGACCAGCTTATTTACCCTGCAGTAAAACCTGAGAGGGAGTATACCCTGCAGTAAAAGCAAAGAGGGGCTCAGTGGAATTAGATTTAGAGCCACCTCCAGCTGTCTGTTCTGTGTGCTGTTGGGGAAAATCCACTGTTGTTCTGTTGTTCAACCTGAGTTATGCTGTGTTCAGAGTCAGGGGGCAAAATGTATAACACACAAACAATATTCAGAGTGGTTTTAATTAAAGAGAAAGGTATTACATTGTTCTCAATTATTGGTTACATACTAGCTGGTACAGTGACAATATATTAATTTAGAACAAATAAGCCATTGTGCAATTAAGGATTATTATATCTCACAATGCTATTGCATAAGCACTTGCCCGACTGTACAAGGTGTATTTTCACAGATGAATGCAAAATGTGCTTTTGTTTGTTCTTTCAAGAATAATCATTTCCCAATATATGAGGGAAAACATAGCAACATGACCTCAAAGAGAAATGAAATTGTGCATAACAGAGGGTTACCTACAGCTGGAAATCAACCTACCAGCACTGAGTGAAAAGATGTTGCATACACAGTACAGAGGGCGATGGCTCTGCATAGCCATCCACATTGCAAAGGTAAAGTACTGCATATATCTTACCAACATGCTCCAAACTGTTAGGAAGATGTTATTGGGCAAGAGATTGACATTCTGATCCTCCCTCCTCCTGTAGAGTATTGCTTTGTTACATTCCACATTTTATTCAAGTCATTCAGTCAAACTCCAGGCTCAAACTTTAAGAGTCTGCATGCAGTACAAGAGCTGGTGTGTGTGATAGCAGCTAAAGGAACAAAGCTTTCAAGCAGTTACATCCAGAGGTTGAGTTTCAACCAGCAGCTGTGAATCATTTTTGACCTGTGATTTGTACACTTGCTTTGTACATCATATACATCTAAAGTGACAAAATGGAAGTTTGTAAACCTCATATTTTTTGCATTTTTGCTGAATTTGTATTAAAATAGCTATGGAATACAGATAAAGGATGCTGTCACGTAACAAATTGCATCTTAAGTCAGGTAACTAATTGTTTAAATGACATTTAAATCAGTTTTACAAAACTGATTTACATTTTACAAAAAAATATGAATACCCAGCGTTAACATAGTGTTAACACCTCATTGATTTAATTGAAAATGTAATAATTTATTGGAAAATTTGTCACGTTTTAATCATTCTTTATCTGTGTTATGATGTTCAAGTTGTGAATATGTGAAGTAGAACTTTCACTGTGACAGTGTTTTGTATAAAACGGGCCCACAAACAAATCAAGACTGACAAGCTATATGCAAACATCACATTGTTTCAAAGTTACAATCGAACTAGCTAAAGTTGAGATGTAATCCTCTCTTGGTTTGGATCAACAATTCATCCACCTCAGACCACAAACTGACAAATCTGCACATTCAATCTAACCTAGGAGCTAGGAGATCTCAAATCAGCTTCTAGCTCTCTGTCCCCATCCGCTTATGACAAGTGGGTTGGGATCACTATGGTGCAAGTGGTGTAAGTCATTCCAAGGCACTTGATTATTTTCATTTCCTTAGATGATGAATTAGAAAATCAATAACGTTCTTTTGCTAATGTCCTTTTCTCCTGGGTAGAAATGCACTTAATGAAATTATAACACAATGTTACTCAAGGTTTCAAATAAAAACTAACTTTGGTATGACAATCTTACACTTCAGTGACATAAGTGACAATACTGCCAGATAAAATATGTGAATATAGCCAGATTTTAAGTTCCATGAAATATGATTATTAAAAATAAATGCTATTTGCAAATTAAAATGAATAAAGGAGGTGTATTCAGTTGGTGTCTCAAAATTTAAAAAAGATGCTAGACAGAAGGCAAATCACTAAGCCTGAAACGGCAGAACAACCTCATGATCTATATTAAAATGACATAACCTCAGCACCGACAGCGTGC